>SNQJ01S0046413.1:6424-46470 GCA_010110895.2 Picea sitchensis
GTGACGGATGATATCTCGATGACACTTGACAACAAAGGATAGTTCTAATGGTATAAGCTCAATACTAATTTCAATGGAAAAATGAAAGGTGTGAAGTAAACAGTCCAATGAAAACTTAGCCATGATAAAAGTAATGTTAAATATCCTACATATTCATGTACAAACCATCAAAATCATGATGAGATCATCATTATCTAACTAATAAATTCAATTGCATCTTAATCTATGAAAGGAAATTGCGAGAAAGGAAACTATACTATGTCTAGTTTAATCATTCAAGGTATGATAAGAAAATGACTGAAAACAGAAATTAAAAACATGATATTAAAAAGTGAATTGACAATTACATTTAACCAATAACTAAGCAAGTGAAATCTATCTAAAACTGAAGTAAGCAAGCTATGATTCAAAAACTGGAAGTAAATCTATCCATCCATCAAACTTTGTCAGAAGAAACTCAGATTAAAACTATGCTATGTTCTAATTAAAATTATGTTCTAAGCTTGACTGTAAAAATATAAAAGAAAGCACAATTTAACATCTAGCTGCATGCGGGGTTAGTGTAGTGAGAGAGATACTTGCAAGCCTTTTCTAATCTACAAGATTAATGAATGTTAATACATCTCATCATTCTAACCTGTAAAAGAGAAGAAAATCAGTTAAGCTACAACAAATTAATTAACTAAATAAAAATATGCATGTACAACAAATAAAGAAAGAGAAATTAAATTAAGAAATGAATAAATCAACATGAAGAGAGTTACTAGACTGTTGGTGGGCCCCCCAACAAGTCATGTTCACTCTCTAAAAGTATACCATGAGCTTAGTAGGCCGAATTCACCATACAAATCCAAAAACGCAGTTATGGCATGATTCTGGCAATGTAAAAACTCAAACAGAGAAAAATTGTTTTTCTGGCAATTCTAATGCTTATGATACTTGGTTAACAATCTAATGATCATCCTATTGGTATTTATAATCTTACAACCCAGGTGGTCGACCATAGGAGGGTCGAACCACCTCTAAATTCGGCAAATTACATTAAATGCATCCATAACTAACAAAACGGAGGAACCCAATGAGCGCCCTCTTTGGACAACTGAAATCGAGTTGTCTTGAGCTTAGTAGCTGGAGGGGGTGATGAAAAAAAAAACCCATGTGCTTGATTTGTCCACCACTGGATGCCAATACCATAACCGCCAACTTGCCTTGCGTTTTTGTGCAATACTGGGTGCCGGAACGAGTGTCGGATCAAGTAACGGAACAAGTGTTAGATCAAGTGCCAGACCAAGAAACATGGTGCGTTTTGCCCTGTAACAACAAAAAACCATGAATTAACTCTTGGAAACCATAAAATATGATAAATTAAACTTGATTCAATCACAAAACACGAATTATACGTACCTCATGTCGATTGTATCATTTTACCATAAAATTCTTCAAAAATCTCCTTTGAAAGATAAAAACGTATATATACATATGGAAAAAAGTGTATAATAACGTCATGAAGATGATCATATCTTGGGCCCAACATACCCCCACATCGACGATTTTGCAAGTCCCACTGCAAACAAAAAGAAGTCATCCCTTAGAACTAGTCTTGCTGAGGAGGGTCAACTTTAGAAGCCTCTCCTTCTTGTTGTGTAGGCTTAGCCTTGTGCCTCTTATGTTGCTTTAATTGTGCTCTTAAGTTGCGGTTAGAATGGGTCATCCCATGGACCAACCGTTGAAGGGAGTTAACTTTTTCCTGAAGGACTGCATTTTCATGATGAAGGTGTGCATCTATTGTCTTCCTCTCCTCCAATTGTTGGATAAGCTGATGGTTTTCCCTTTGTAGCTCCTCTATAGTTGGGGAAAAATCAATGATCTCCGAGGAAGGCTTAGGTCCTTTGAGAGATGTGGTCAATTTATAAAATTTAGGATCAAGAGTGGGCATGGGTGAAGTAGGTGTGATGGGAGATCGGAAAGGTGAGGTAGGTTCTGATTTCATTTTCCTTAGTGGCTCTAATCTATCCGCAGAGACTTCTCTAGGTTGCTTATGAGGGCTCTCAAGGTTGGAGGATACTTGGATAGGATCCAAAGTAGGTGGAGGCTTGGCATAAGGCTTGGTTCTTATGTTCCAGGTACTCTTCCGAAAAGGTCCCTTACCAAATCGGTTGGCTCCTCTCTTGTTTGTGGGAATGATGGGAAAGTCTTGCTGCATTACTTACTAGGGATTCTTAGGTGTAGGATCAAGAGAAAATGAAGGCATTGGGGGGTCAACAATAGGCTTATTTTGGTATTTGTTCTTGGTCTTCTTCCCCGATGAAGAAGTAGGAATATCAACAAGCTTTTGGTATTGTTCCAGTAAAGAGGGAGTTTGTGCAAGGGAGTTTGGACTTTTGGGGGAGTTAGGCTTGGATGGAGAGATAGTTTTTAGGCTAAGTGGATTTTTGTCGGTCTTAACTGTCAAGTGAGGATTTGCAAATTGGTAGATAAAGGCATCCTAAATTTTCCCTTGCTTCTCTAGTTCGGTAAGAACGAGGAGTTTGATCAAACCATGGTGGAAGAGACTATTGTGGGGGTTGGTCACATTTTTCCTCACTTGAGAGGACATTTTCTCCAAGATTTTGAGAAAATAAAAAAGGGAAGTTTAAAGATTTATTGAATAGAAAATGAGCCAGCAATCTAAAGTGACAAGCTTTGAAGGTGGAGTATCTACCTTCACATGTAATTAACCTTGTGATGATGATAAGGGGATTGACCAATTATGGCTTTATCCACTCCTTAGCATGCCCTTTCGCTCCTGAAATGCTCTCGAATTCGGGCTTAAACACCCTGTTGTAACTTGAGTGCGACAATTGATGATTCTTGAACCACCTATCTCCCATTCTTGGAAGTTTTGTTGCAGCAACAATTGACTCTTCTGTGACTGCAAAATTAAGAGACCCTACATGTGTTATCTTGCCATAAAAACCAACTGCAAATTGCATAGAAAGACCGTCATCATGGCCTTGCAAAATCGACATAAATGCCCCCCATCCAGCATGCAAGAACTCTTCCCTGAATTGTGTAAACTCTGGAATGGAAAACAAGTCTGCATAGGAGGAGGGTTCATATCGCTTGGTCATTGTGACGGAGTTTGAATTCACCAAGCAAGGGCAAAATCGAGCCACACAGAGACACGAATTGGGCACGTTCTGAGTGCAATTGGAACAAAGGGTGAATTTTACCAAGCACGGGTGAAAACAGGCCAAGAAATGGCATGGGTTTAACACAGTCTGAGTGCGATTAGAATGGAGGGAAAATTCGACAGAGGTTGGGCGCGATTCCTTAATGCAAGGTAGAAAAAATGGTAAGGGAAAATGAAACAATAGAGTGCTCAGCTCGATTTTGGATGCTCTTATGGTGGAGTACGTTGCCCACATGTGCGCACGAGCTGCCATGTGTGGGATATTTGAATTTGATGGCGAGCTTGGGAGCAATGGAGTGGTGCGTACTTAGATCAATGTCCAAGTCTTTTGACTTGGACATTTGATCATAACCATATGAAGCATATGTTAATCAATGCCTGCAACCAAGGTAATTAAATATAATTGAATTCTAGTTACCTGGAATCTAGGACAGTTACTGGTATGTAATGCAATGGCACTTCAAACGACACTTTAAACGACATTTCATCTGGCACCTCATCCGATACTTCATTCAGTACCCCTGTGTTAAGTGCATTTTCACCTCTTTTTAATGGAAAACCTGCAATTTTGAAGTATTTTTGACAACCATAGTGGTTAATGAGAAGAAGCAGAGTACTCCATGCTTACTCATTCTTCTTGTATATGAAATATAGTGTCAAAACCTATAATGAACAGGTTATAGCAAGCGTAAAACATGTATTGTCAAACCTACAATATGCAGCTTGTAATGGAATATAACCAATAAAGAGTGGTCTATTAAGCATGAGTTCAGTAATGTATAGCACACATGAGTTAAGCATTTAAAAATAACATGACTATCAATGTAATAACCTGTATCATGGTAATAATACAAAAATTCTTGCAAAGACTCCTTTCTCTAGGCAATGATCATTTGTCAACTCATGAACCCCTCCCCCACACCTAAGTATTGTGACACCTCACAATCAAAAGTATAGGAAACTAGTCAGTATCCCCCAATAGCCGAAGATTTACAGTATGTCAAGTGTAAAGATGGAATTTCACAGATTGGTCCGACGAGACAGTTAGGAGATGGCCCCACCTATAGGATAAGAGATCCTATATATAGATAAGAAGAGGTAGGCAAGAGAGTTTCAAGATAGTCTTAGAGTCATTTCCCAATGGAAAGTTGATGAGATTCATTAACCTTAGCTTAACCACACATACTCCATGTCAGCTTTGTCTGCAAGTAATGTCGTACATTAGGACAAGTTTAGATTTATTATTTATTTTTGTCAGATCATCATCCTTTCTAGGTAGAATTCCCCGCTACCAACAAGCTTGTTCAAGACTTCGACGGGTTTACCTAGTCATACCACAGGCTGGTACCCACTGCCAGCAGAACTGTTCAATATCCCGATGGGTTATCCTCCTAAACCCTTAGAGACTAGACCTCCATCCTTTAATATTTTAGTATAAGATTGCTTATGAAAGAAGATGGGGGAACAACTCTGAAACAACTTTTCTTTCTTTTTCCTTTTCAATTGGGATGGTATTTATGTTAGAGGATGACTTTCTGCTATATTGTTTAGTGGTTGTCCCGATGTAAGGGGTACTTAAGCGGATATGGCCTATCTAAAGATATGATATAATCAATCTATTTAGTGTGTAGTGGATGGTACCACCGAGAAAGAACATAAAGGTATCTCTAGGCTCAACTCACTTTCTTCTTTTGTAATTATGATGATGTTTCCATGACTAACTGCTAATGAGACCTCCCTGTTACTCTTTGATAAAGACACTTGACTTACTTACTCAAGTTTCTTGGAAAAACTGTACGAGAGACCTTTAGGCTTGATAGTTATGGTATCACTTCCTTATACAGTGGTGAAGAGTTTCAAGAGAAACTGCCTTAGAATGCCTTAAAAATGAGAATGTTTGCAAAAATACAACTAACTACAGTAAGTCAATATTCATTTGATGCTTTAGCAGACACAAAATTCAAGTATAACAATGTTTTGAAGAAAGATCTTGAATCTCTGTAATCCAGCTGAAATAAATACTTACAGAAATATCTAGAATTGCCTTATTAACAAAATGCAAAAACTATTTACACATATATACAGTAGGAAATTCGGAAAAAAATTCAAGAACAAGGGGGAACTTCCCCATCTACTAAGGCTAGTGCCTTGTTAGTTGACATGACCTATAGAAAATCTTCTCTGGAAATGGACTTATGATAAAACTTAAGTCGGTGTCCATTTACCACAAAGGAGACTTGTCCATCGTCAATTGTTTTAATTTTTACAGGTCCATTGTCATATAAAATGTCTACCTTGTAAGGGCCCAACCAATGGGTGGTAAGTTTGCCTTTGAAGGTTTTGAACCGGGAATCAAACAACAGGGCCCAATCACCAGGCTGGAAGTGTTTCTTTTTAATGAACTTGTCATGCCACTTGCTCCTCTGGTTTTGGACCAATATTGTCCATTGGATGGCATCTTGCCTGATTTCATCCAACTCATTTAGTTGTAGGGCTCATTGCTTTTGAGCCTCATCCAGGTTCAATCCTAACTCTGCGACAATACGAGAGGTCCTTACTTAGAATTCTATAGGTAAAATTACTTGTTTCCCGTACACTAGCTCATAAGGGGTATGCCCAGTGGTATTTCTCCAGGTAGTTCGATATGCCCACAAAGCCTCTGGGAGCCTATCAACCCAATCTCAGTGATATAACTGAATAGTCTTGGTCAAGATGGCTTCCAGAAATTTGTTTGTGGATTCTACCTGCCCATTGGCTTGCAGGAGGTATGGAGAAGATTTACAATGTTTAATCCCATATTTCTCTGTTATCTCTTTCATCATCTTGGAAGTAAATTGAGTGCCTTGGTCGGTAACAATTTCACGAGGGACACCGAAGTGGGTAAAGATGTCTTCATAGATAAATTCGACAATAGACTTCTCTGTGGCCCTGAATAGGGATTTTGCCTCTACCCATTTGGTGACATAGTCCATACAAACCAAGATATAATTCTTCCTACGGGACATGGGTGAAATTGGTCCTACAAAGTCGAGGGCCCATTTTTCGAAGGGTTCTATCATAAATTGGGCCTGCAAAGGCATTTTTTCAAATGATGTAGGTCTACCTATCCTTTGGAAACTATCACAACATCTCACATACTTGGTAACATCTTTGAAAATGCTAGGCCAATAGTAACCTGAATGTAACACCTTATATGTTGTACGTTTTTCAAAGAAATGGCCACCACATGGTCCATCATGACAATTTCGTAGTATTTAAGGTACCTCGTCCTCTTGGACACATCTACGAATAATCAAATCAGGACCTGTGCAAAAAAAATCATGACCAACCCAAGAGTAATTAGCACTCTGTGTAATAATTTTCCGTTTTTCATGAGGTGACAAATGAGACGGTAACTTCCTAGTAGCCATATAGTTTTCCATATCTGCAAACCATGGGGTATTGACAGAGAGGGAAAAGAGGTGCTCGTCTGGGAAACTATCATCTACAGGGATATCATCATCCTTGTTGTTTATTCGGGAAAAAAAGTCAGCTACTACATTATCCTTTCCGGGTCGGTCAAGAACAGTAATATTAAATTCTTGCAATAACAAGAGCCACCTAGTCACTCGACCATTAGTTATAGGTTTATTCATGAGGAACCTAATGGTGGAATGATCAGTGTGTACAAATACTTCATAACCTGTAATGTAATGACAAAACTTGTTAATAGCATGAACAATTTCCAAGAAATCTTTCTCGATGACTGTGTAGTTCAACTCGGCAGGGGACAAGTTATTTCTTATAAAATAAATGGCATAGGACTGTTGGTCTTCTTTCTTCCCTAATACCCCTCCTATTGTGGTGTCATAGGAATCAATGGATATATGAAATGGGAGAGTCCAATTAGGCCCTCTAAGAACTGGTGCCATAGACAACTTAGCTTTCAGGGTTTCAAAGGCAGTTTGACAATGCTTAGTCCAAACAAAATCAACATCTTTTATCAATAATCCAAACATAGGTGAAGCAATCTTTGTAAAATTTTCAATAAACCACCAGTAATATCCGACATGTCCAAGAAATCTTCTCACCTCTTTCTGAGTCTTGGGGGGTGGAAGCCTAATAATGACCTCAATATTTGCAGGATCGACTTTTATTCCTTCAAATGAAACACGATGTCCTAGAACCACTCCTTTAGTTAACAACATTTTTCATTTTCCATGAATTAGGGATAGGTTCATTTCCTGGCATCTGATGAGGACCTTTTCTAAGTTGTCTAAGGCTTCCTGGTAAGTGTTTCCATAAACTGTGAAGTCATCCATGTAGACCTCCACACAATCATGAATAAGATTGACAAATATCCCTAATATTGCTCGTTGAAATGTGGCAGGAGCATTACATAATCCAAATGGTAAGACCCTATAGGCATAGGTGCCCCAAGGACAAGTAAAGGTAGTCTTGTCCTGGTCCTCAGGTGCTATAAGAATATGATTGTACCCGTTGTACCCATATAGAAAGGAGAAATACTTCTTTCCAGACAAGGTATCTATAACTTGGTCAATGAAAGGAAGAGGAAAGTAGTCTTTCAGAGTGGCCTTATTGAGTTCCCTAAAATCAACACAAATTCTCCATTTCCCAGTCACTTTATTTGCAACCACTACTAGCGGGGATACCCACTTACTGTCGGAGATGGGATAGATAAATCTGACATTTAACAACTTTTGGATTTCCTCCTTGACTATGTCTTTGAGTACTAGGTTCATCCTTCTTTGGGGTTTCCTAACAAGTGTCACTTCCCCCTGGGTGTATATATGGTGGATGCATGTGTCAGGATGTATACCCTTCATGTCAGTGTATTCCCAGGAAAATGCTCATGTTTTTTCTTTAAGGATATCTACTAACTGTTTCTCTTGGTCTGTATCTAACCCGAAGTTTATATGTAAAAATTTCCCAGTACTAATCTCATAGGGCATATTATAAGACATGGAAGACTCATCGATTTCGATAATAAAAGATGTCGAAGACAAAAAAGATGGATCTAATTGTTCCTTAATTTCTTCCCCAAACATGTACTCAAATTGGGGAAAAGACTGTGGAAAATCCACACATGTAATAGCAGAAATGAATTGGTTTAGCACATTTTCTGGTGTATGCTCCTGAAGTGCCCTTGCATGGTCACTAGGGAATACGGGTTCTTCCTAGTCTTCATTCCTGTATGGACATTCAAGCCGCCATAGATTCTCTATAATAGGTTGAGCTGGAGGGTAAATGGTGAGCTTCTGGATAGAGAAACCATTCAAGATGGTCATTTCTCCTTCTCTACAACCAATAAATGCATTGGTTGTGGCTAGCCAAGGTCTTCCCAAAATAACGGGATGGCCTCGGGCAAGATCCTTTGAATGAATGACAAGAAAATCTACAAGGTACTCCCATGAGGCTAAAGTAACCATGACATCATCTAAAATCCCTTCAGGGATAACCCTAGTCTTATCTGCTAATTCCAAAATGGTTGGGGTAGGCCGAAGAAGAGGTTGTAACTGTAATTGTTCCAAGGTAGTAGTGGTCATAACATTGATGGCTGCCCCGAGGTCTATGAGATTGTTTTTGATGGAGACCTCCTTAATGGTTATGGTCACTACGGGGTTTCCTGGATTCCCATACTTTTCTAGCTTTGGCTGCTCTGATATGTACTCAGAGAGTCCTCCTACCAAATGTACTATAGGAGGGTCCTTTTCCTTCCTACCTGGCTTCTTGATACACAATTCTTTGACTACCTTACTATAGATTGGAATATATTTAATGGATTGAAGCAGAGGAATCTTGACACAAATATTTTTCAATTCATTAAGAATGTCAAATTCCGGTCGGGTGGTAGGTTTCTCAATTACCAATCGGCTTGGATAAGGAGGGACCTTTGTAATTTTTGAAGGTTCATTTTGGGGAAGCTTGGGTTCTTGATTCTTCGAGATAATAACATCTTCCCACCTAGTGTCATCCATGGGTTGTTGGGAGGTTTCTTCCTCTTCTTCTTCCTAGATAACTACTGAAGGTCTCTGCCTGTCTATAAATTTCCTGATCTTAGTTGAATTTCCTGTACTAGAACAAGAGTAATAACATATGTCAGGAAGGCCTACATCTCAACATTGTTAAGAGGTTGAGGGGGCTTATTATTGGGATTCGACACTGGTTGTGCCGGTAATAGTGTCGGTTTTGGGGAGCTTGCATTTTGAAATTGGAGCGATTGTTGTTGTGGGATAGGAGGTAAAGGTGGTGGAACAAAACCTGGCAAAGGCTGCAGAGTGTTTGATGAGAACTGAGAATAAGGATGGTTGTACATAGGAATAGGTGGAGCTTGAGGATTTCCTTGGTTGTGTCCTCCCCTCCATCCTTGAATCCAAGGATGTTGGTACTGAGTAGACCAGTTTTGCCAACCTGGTGAGTTCCACTGTTGTTGTTGATAATAGGGTGGAACTTGGGACTGTAGATCCGGGTATGTGGGTTGATTCCTAGACAGCCATGGCCTCCTAGGTGCATAAGAAGACTCCCCAGGGTCTCCACTCCTATAGATGGCTAATAAACCAGGAAATGATGGACATTTTTCAGTCACATGGTCTTATGTATAGAAGCCGCAAACTGAAATGTTATCTAATGGGCACTCCCTTGAGGAATGCTTCCTCCTGCATCTTGGGAAATATATGCTCATTGTTGCATTTTCCTCCTCCTGTTTCTTTTTGAGTTTAAGGGTATCCAACTGGGAACTTATTGTGCTTAGGATGTTTGTCTTGAATTTTTCTAGAAGGTTCCCTATCTCTTCTCTCGTAATACCACATGAACTAACTGGTTTTAAGCTTCTACTGTAAGGTTCCCGAACATTCTTTCCTATTTTGGCTCTACTCCTTGAGTAGTTTTTACACATTTCACATATTTTAGAAAATGGTTTATGAGAGATGTCACCTAATGCCATCAGGTTAAGCACCTCTAGATATTCTTCTGAAAATCCCTTAAGGAAAATATCCCTAATTGCATCCTCTGGGAGGTCATGGTATTTTGACTTCTGGGAGATATAACCAAATCTTTCCATATAGTCTTCAAGGGTCTCGTCTTCTAACTGTTGGACTTTAAATATGTCATTACGAGACTCTCTGGTCTTGAAGTAGTATTGGTACTTCTTAAGAAAGATGTCTTTCATGGATTCCCAAGACCTAATGTTGGATTCTCCCAATCCCATGAACCATCTTAATGCAGAGTCTTTGAGGGTGGCAGAAAAGAATTTTAATTTCTGGGCATCTTGCATATAGTTGTAGCTCCTACACAAGATGTCAAATTCAAATAGGAAGGTGTCTGGATATTCACTGTTTTTACCATAAAAGGTAGGCAGTGCTGAGAGAGGAATATTCTTCATGTTGACATTCAGAGTGGTGTCTAAAATCGGAAACCCGGAGGTAGTTTCGGTTTGGTTTCCGGTTTCTTCTTCCTCTCCGTGTCTTACATTGTTATGGTCCTCCTGATCATCCATATTGGCTTGGTTTCCAAAAAGAGAGTACCTAAGTGGTTTTATATTTGAAGAGAACAAGGTTTCCCTTTGATGAAAAGGTCTTCCTACTGATTGGATGTCTAGGACTCTACTCAAGCTGGTTGAGATTATAGGTGGCAAAATTTCTGTGTCAATTTCAAAGATAATTACATTGGCTGAGATACCAAACAAAAGATTCACCTGTTCAGGGTCTATGATGTCTTTAAAATTAGAGTCCCCTGGTGGTGGTGTAAAAGAAAAGGTTGTATTGTTTGGTTTTATGGAAGACTCGAGTGGTCTTGCCTCCAGTCCTAATATGATTGATGCTTCAATTTCTTGTTCTATAGTGCTTCCTGTGTTAGTCCCTTCGGAGACTATTTTATCTCTTTGAGTTGAGCTAGCTCCTATTTTTTGGTATCGGTCTACGGATTTTATAAGAAGAACGTTCCTTCCCCCAAAGAGATCGAAAGGAACCTTGGTTGAAAGGTCTGATTTTGATTTAATGTATCTACCTTGTGGATCTCTAGGCCTATTCATGAAAGAAAGCAAAAATAAAAAGAAAAAGATACCATTTGATTCCTAGGTCTATTCATGAAAGAAAACAAAAAGAAAAACTGCTATTGGGTTTGGGGGAACCTTCTATAGTAGATGCGCAGGTTCTTACCTCTCGTCTTAAAGCTCCCTCGCCACCAAGCTAATGCCAAGGTCTAGAAATTATCTAATTCTTAATTACTTTTTACCTTGAGACAACTCCCCGGCAACGATGCCAAAATGTTAGGTGATTTATATGTACTAAAAGTGACACTAAACCACCCTTAATTAAATTGTCAACCCGAGGTAAGTAAACTTAGAGTTGTAGAAAAATATATGCCAAAGGTAGAAGGTTGGTAGGAGTGTAGACTAACTAAGGAAAGCAGCTATCTAGGGCTAATCTACTCAAGAAAACCTATCTAATGAACAAACCCTACTAAGCAAATTGAAACTAGGTAACCTAAGTACTTTTGGGCCAAGGACTGATGGATAGTTCCTAAGAAAGCGAATGAAAACTCTATGTAAAGAAAACTAGTTCATGACAGTAAGAAAAGGTAAACTACTAAGCATACTAAGCAAATGATGAAAGCAAAATACCTTTAACTTGCCAACCTACATTCAATGAGAAACTACCCTATGAAAGCAATTAAATAAGCAAGTAAGCAAAAGAACCTATCTAGCCTATTAAAGAAAATAGACAAGCAAGAAAAAACACCTAACTAACCTATTAAAACGAATAGACAAGCAAGCAAAAGCACCTAACTAACCTATTAAAGCAAATAGACAAGCAAGCAAAAGCATAAAGAAAAAGATAAGTAAGCAAAGACTTCTCATTGAACAACTACCTAACCTAAGAGGCAAGTGAACTAAATGCCTAATGCAAAACTATTTCTCTTGTGTGAAAGGAAGTTTAAATTCTCAATGCAATGCATGAAAGGAAATCTATTCTATTGGAAGCAAGAAATACTATCAACTAAACTTATGAAAACAAGAAACTATCTTTTCTAACTTATGAAAGAAAGAAACTAACTTTAACCTATGAAACACTCAAATGTAATGCTGGTGGTTGTGTGAATTCCTTCGGTGGTGACGGATGATATCTCGATGACACTTGACAACAAAGGACAGTTCTAATGGTATAAGCTCAATACTAATTTCAATGGAAAAATGAAAGGTGTGAATTAAACATTCCAATGAAAAATTAGCCATGATAAAAGTAATGTTAAATACCCTACATATTCATGTACAAACCATCAACATCATGATGAGATCATCATTATCTAACTAATAAATTCAATTGCATCTTAATCTATGAAAGGAAATTGCGTGAAAGGAAACTATACTATGTCTAGTTTAATAATTCAAGCTATGATAAGAAAATGACTGAAAACATAAATTAAAAACATGATATTAAGAAGTGAATTGACAATTACATTTAACCAATAACTAAGCAAGTGAAATATATCTAAAACTAAAGTAAGCAAGCTATGATTCAAAAACTAGAAGCAAATCTATCCATCCATCAATCTTTGTCAGAAGAAACTCAGATTAAAACTATGCTATGTTCTAATTAAAAATCTGTTCTAAGCTTGACTGTAAAAATATAAAAGAAAGCACAATTTAACATCTAACTGCATGCGGGGTTAGTATAGTGAGAGAGAGACTTGCAAGCCTTTTCTAATCTATGAGATTAATGCATGTTAATACATCTCATCATTCTAACCTATAAAAGAGAAGCAAATCAATTAAGCTACAACAAATTAATTAACTAAATAAAAATATGCATGTACAACAAATAAAGAAAGAGCAATTAAATTAAGAAATTCATAAATCAACATGAAGAGAGTTACCAGACTGCTGGTGGCCCCCCCAGCAAGTCATGGTCACTCTCTAAAAGTATACAACGAGCTTAGCAGGCTGAATTCACCATACAAATCCAAAAATGCAGTTTTGGCATAATTCTGGTAATGTAAAAACTCAAATAGAGAAAAATCAATTTTCTAGCAATTCTAATGCTTATGCTACTTGGTTAACAATCTAATGATCATCCTATTGGTATTTATAATCTTACAACCTAGGTGGTCGACCACAGGAGGGTCGAACCACCTCTAAATTCGACAAATTACATTAAATGCATCCATAACTAACAAAGCAGAGGAACCCAATGAGCGCCCTCTTTGGACAACTGAAATTGAGTTGTCTTGAGCTTAGTAGCTGGAGGGGGCGATGACAAACAAAACCCATGTTATCGATTTGTCCACCACTGGATGCCAATACCATAACCGCCAACTTGCCTTGCGTTTTTGTGCAATACTGGGTGTCGGAACGAGTGCCAGATCAAGTACTAGAACAAGTGCTGGATCAAGTGTTGGAACAAGTGTTGGACCAAGAAACATGGTGTGTTTTTCCCTGTAACAGCAGAAAAACATGAATTAACTCTTGGAAACCATAAAATATGATAAATTAAACTTGATTGAATCACAAAACACGAATTATACGTACCTCATGTCGATTGTATCATTTTACCATAAAAATTTTCAAAAAGCTCCTTTGAAAGATAAAAACGCATATATACATATGGAAAAAAGTGTATAATACCGTCATGAAGATGATCATATCTCGGGCCCAACATAGAGTTGAGCCTTTCTCAGCCTTGAGAGTCAGAATGGATGCTAAACCTAAGATAGTCCACAATGTTGAACCTACCTCAGACATTAGCGCTAGCTTGGAAAATATACAACTAACTATAGATGGCATGGTAAAAACCCAAGAACTAATTATGAATAGCATTTTCAACCTACAAAGAACTCAACAACAAGCTCCTAGGGTTCCTTACAAGGGGAAATTTTAGAAAGGGGACCAAGTTTTTAGACCAAAGAATGATCAAGAGGTACCCAATACTTTATCCCCTACAAATGTAGTAGATGAAAAACCTTGGTGCTTACAATGCAGAGAGTCACATTGGGAGCATGAGTGTCCTTTCAACAATGGTGATCATGACCAAGTAAACATTGTTAACCATACCATTGAAAACCCTCAATATTTCCTTTATGTCACACTTGAAGAACATCAAGAAGGAATAAAGGAAGCAACCAGGAAGGCTAGGATGGAGGTGATAAATAACCTTGACCAAGAATCAAGAGAAAAGTTGAAGAAGAAAGAATTCCAAGTGTTATCTCCAAAAATAGATCAGTCAATTTGTTCCATTTTGTAGGTGATAGCGTGGTCATTTATAGGATTCTATGTAAATTTTTAGAACTTAGAAGTGTCAAAACATAGGATTTAAGATTTTATCCTAGACTTAAATTGATCCTCAAAAGGTCTTTTTAAATTTTTTGTGAAAATATTTTCAACAACTAACATCTGTTTTGAAGTTGAAGTTAGCTGGTGAAAGCCTTGGGTTTCAACGGTTAAAGTGTACCCCCCGTAGCAAGCAAGCTAGTGAAAGCGCTAACACAGATTTCTCTTCAATGAATCCAGAAACCAAAAAGGGACACGCCAGCCACACGTCATACAATCATCATGGCAAGCTAGTCGAAACAAATGGTGATGATGATATCGTTGTTCATGTTTTAACAAGACATTATGGCGGATCGTGCTCACGTATTTCATGCGAAAACAAGAGGAGGGTTTGAGGTGACAAACTCTCAATCGTCATTGAAGACAGAGAATAAAGTACTAGCCATCCGGTGACACCAAATCAACATTTCTTATTTTGAACTTGCGGTGTCCACGGACTTCTATGATGAGGTTTCATATTTTAATTGATAACACAGGGAGTTTTCACCAGCGCTGACCTTTCTTTATCAAGAATATTACCGTGTCAATCATGTGCAAATCGATCGATGTTCAAGTCGCATATGGCGAGGAAGCAAGGAGGATTACTACTAAGGAAAGAGCTAGATAATTTATCCTTTTTGCAGTCTTATCTAGATGTGCAGAAGCGATTCTCAGACGCAGGTTGTATGACATATGTGGAAAAGTTACAGAAAGGTTATCACCAAACAACAACATAATTATTTGCCAAATCATATGATGGAAAGAAAGCTATCGTGGGCTCTCTAGAAATGATAATTGCCGAAGTTGCCATTGCTAAAACAACCGGATTACCCAAAACAGGCCAAAGTTGGTTTAAAACGACAGTGACCAAGAATTTGGATTTCAGGGTATACCTCAAGGAAGAATTCTGAAGTATAACCTGGAAGAAAAGAATCCATGTTTCTTACCTGGAAGATGAATGACAAGATCTGTTCAAAGGAATTCAATTATACTTAACTCAGAAGGCAGGTATGACAAGTTAATGTTATATCATTTCAGACTTCTAGATCACTTCACAGGGAAGATCCTTTTGAATTTTCCTTTCTTCCTTCATAAGAGCTTAACCAAAGTGTGTAAGAAGATCAGAGCCAAACCTCTAAGCATAAAAAAAAACCTTTGTCATTATGGCCTGATTAAAACGATCATTTTGGAAGAACTGAGACGAAGAGAAAGAACTAGGCAACACTTTCTTTTCTGGGAAGGTTTTGAGACCCAAACTCAACCTGTAAATGAAAAGAAGAAAGCAGGCAAAAAGCAGTCAACTCCTCAGAGCAGCTCAAGGAGGAGGAGAGCTCTCCCAAAACCACCAGAGGACAAAAATTCTAGCATAAAGTCTAAGAAAGCTAAAAAGAAACTAGATTTTGAAACAAACTCAGAGCCCACAGTGAAAAAGACAAATGTTCTAAATTTTCCATACACAGATTCAGATATAGAGCCAGAAAAGGAAGATGAAATTCCAGCCATCAAAAGCCCAGAGTACTCCATGGAAATTGCACAGGATTATGAAGCTTTAACTCCCAGAGATGAGGGTGAAACATTAGGAAAGAAGAAATCAAAGAAATCACAAAAAATTAAGGAGCTGAAAGAGGTAATAGCACAACAGGAGGTTCTGGAAAGAGTGATAAAGGAAAGATATAAAGCCTTATAAGAGAATTTTGCAAAGACAAATGCAGCTTTTGAGAGGCTAGCACGTGAAAGTATTAAAGAAAAAAAGAAGAAGAAGAAAATTACAAAGGATTATAACAGCTTATGGTGGTTAGCTAAGCGCCTAAAGAGGAAAATAAAAAAATTGAAGGAAAAGATTAACCCACATCCAGATTTATAGGTGTTGGCCCAGGTCGTTATAAATTTGCAGGGAGAGCAATCAAAAGAACACTGAGTTTTTGATGGAACAACAGTTTTGACTATGAAAGGTTTCCGTTTTGAGTAAAACAGATCTTTCACCAACATAGAAGGAAGGTGAAATTATAACCAATTAGTTGTTGAAAAGAAGAGCTTTCATCAGCTAATTAGCAAATCTTGAGGCAAAATAGCTGGTGAAACTACAGAATCAGAATTTTGGAAAGCTAAGCTGGAACAGAGCGATTTTGGAGTGATTTAAAGGGTAAGTGAGTATCAAAAGATTAATCACTGAATCAAGAAACATTCAGTATCAAAGATTCGTTGAGGTTTTGGGGGTGAATGTTTAATTTGTCAACTAAAGCTTTGGTTACAGATTGTTGAAAGATTTCCAGCCTTTGAAGACATGTGTCTTTTCCCTCCACGACACATCAAAGACATAGAAGTGATAAAGACCAGATGTCAAAGATCAACTAAGAAGATAGTTCGATCCCTAGGAACTAGTTCTTTAATTATCCTATTGTATTCAATTAGTTTGACTTTCTATATTTAGAGATCCAGATCCAATTTTTCAGTATCTTAGACTTGTTGTAAAGGCTATAAATGCCTATCTTTTTAAGAGATCAAGGTTCAATCTTGGATACATTTTGGCTACTGTAATAGACTCTTATTTGATAATAGAATCACAATTTTCTTTTGTCTTCAATATCAGATTGGTCATGTATTTTGTCTCTCTGAATTTCAATTCGGTTTGTTTTAGCTTCTAAAGACTGTCATCTTTTTATTAAGCTCATAAAATTAAATTGAAGAACATCCTTGCTATCTTGTATGACCTTGCACCTTATTGTATTTGTTTACCAAGATTAGTATTCTTCATCCCCTGTTTAAACTATTTTGTCTGATTGTTGATTTCTAAAAGCACTTTTATTCGAATGTATGATGAGTTGTCCATTTCATTAGTTATTGAGTTATCCCATTGATCCAAGCATACCTAAATTATCTTTTCATAAGTTACGAAGCATCTTTGGCTTACAACCCCAAAGAGTTTCTTGGAGAGCTAACAAATTGGCGCCATTGCCGGGGATCCGAGACTGAAGCTCAGCTTCCCTGAGATATGACACAGAGATGATCTTTGATGATAGACAAAGATTAGGAATTACATTGGTTGTAATTATCTATCTGGAGACTCCACAAGTTCATCCTGGCTCCAAAGAGAATCAGTACCAGGGTGAATCCACAAGAATCACCTGTCACACTAGTGCCCAACCCAGAATTAATTCTCAGAAGAGGAAGATCATTCCAAGGTCAGACTTCAAAATCAGGCACTGAAGGTAATCCTCTTTTTAGTTCTAAGGAATCTACTATAGAAAACATTGAATCTTCTTCCACTAGTATTGTCAGTGAAAAAGAAACTGTAACCACTGTAGAAGAATCAAATATTTCTTATCGTCAGGAAAATGTCATTATTGGAGAAGTGATACACTCAAATTTGGTTGAAGATTCATTGAAGACCCTAGAAAGAAATCATAGCTCTTCTTCTCTTGAGTCTTTTCATTCAGAACATAAAGAAGATCATATAAACATCTACAACATCCTCCTTGTTGTATAACATCTTCTTCAAGAGCTGTCTGCTAAAGGTGAAGAAAACTTAGCTGAACAACTTGTAAATTTCTATAGAGCCTCATATCAAACTTCTTTCCCATTAGAGAATTCACCTTCTTTAAAATTAAATTCCCCTGGTGCTAAGGAATCAGAGAGAAGACTATCACCTCTCTCACCCATAATCATTATGGTTGACCCCCCTCCTTTGACCAAGATGCAACAAATCCTAGCTGCTAGGTATGTGCCACTAATATTGCCAAATCCAGTATCAGTTATGCCAACAAGAGACTATCAGAAGTACATGCCCAAATTCACAGGTGAAGGCGATGTGACTACTGAAGAACATGTAGAGGCCTTTTACAGTTATGCAGAAAACCTTGACATTGAGGAGGAAGATGTTTCGACCCGAGTTTTTGTCCAAATCTTAGATGGCCATGCTAGGAAGTGGTTCAAAGAACTTCTTGTTGGTTCAATAGCTAGCATAGAGAAATTGGATGATATCTTTTTGAAACACTGGGTGATAGAAGAGATTTTTTGTACTATATTACTGAATTTGGAAATCTAAGGAAAGAAAATGGTGAATCAGTCTTTGATTTCACTAAAAGGTTCAATAGGATGTACAGTAAAGTACCAGCAAAGATAAAGCCTCCAGATGCCTCTGCTAAAATCACATATTCCAATTCATTTGATTTAGAATTTTGTTTGTTGTTGAGAGAAAGGAGGTCACCTACACTATCTCTGATGCAAGATTCTGCCCTCAAAGTGGAATCAAATATATTGGTTGCTCGTAATTTGAAGGGAAACACTGATAGAAGAAAGCCAAGAGATGAAGATTCCTCTTCATCCAATACTAATCCAAAATTAGATAAGATGGATAAAATGTTAGAGTCTTTAACGTCTGAGATATCTAAACTCAAAATTGAAAACAAGAAGCCTGTCAAGGGGAGGGGTACTTATGATTATGCAAGTAGAAACCCCAATCAGAATCCAAACAACTTCAGAAGAAATAATCAGCCAATGCAGATTTTGTAGAGAGAGAGAAATTCTACTGAGGATCAGAGGATAAAGGCTCCCCTTCAAAACGTCATGATGGATGAAGATGAAGGTGATTATCAAGAAGATGGAGAGGATAATATTCACTGCATTGGGGATGATACAGGGAACTCTTATCTGAAACAACATGACTATGATAAGGCATTGATGATCGAACAGATATATGAAATTTCTGTTGATAACGATCTTTTTCAAATGGAAGAAAAGAACAGATATAATCTCATATCTAAGTCAAATACTGCCCAGCAGAATCCACCACCTTCTCCTAAGAAGTTTGGTTCCCCTGTCAAGCAAAAGGATCAGATATCAGAGAATCAACAAACAACCTCTTCAAAAGTAAACACACCTACTCCTCCAAGGAAGATCGTTGTCCCTGCCAAACAACAAATGCAGAAAAATCAAACCCTTAATGATCAACAAAGTGTTTTGAAATCTCCTTTAAATGAGGTAAAAGTTTCTGATAAAACTTCTTATTCTTTTAATTTTGAGGCTGAAATACAAAAAATTAGAATCCCCATCCCTTTGGTTGAGTTAATGAAGAATGAAACATTCAAGAGAGATATCCTCAAAACTCTTGATCCCAAGTTCATATCCCCCTCTGTTGATATTCTTAATATATATGATGACAAGCCAACCATTATTTTGGGCCCAATGATAGAAGATAGAGATGAAATCTATCCACCTTTTTATATCTCTTTGAACATTCATGACAAAACATTACATAACTGTCTGTTAGACTCTGGTGCCTCTCACAACTTAATGCCAAAGGCAGTTATAGATGAGCTTGGATTGGAGATTACCAAGTCTTACCATGATCTTTTCTCATTTGACTCTTGGAAAGTTAAATGTCCTGGAATGATCAAGGACTTGGCTGTAACTTTGACCCAAGAATCTATGAAAACTATGGTTATGGATGTAGTAGTAGCAGAGATCCCACCTAAATTTGGATGTTTGTTATCAAGATCATTGATGAAGAGGCTAGGTGGAACTCTTCAAATGGATCTCTCATATGCTACTATCCCTATTTTTGGAGGAGCAAACAAAAGACTATACAGGGAGTCACAACTTGCATATGTCATCAGTGATGAACAAAATCCAGCCAACCATCCAATTTACTCAGTTGACACAGGTATGGGATCTTGCACATTACAAATTGATGATTCATTACCAGATTCATTGTTGCTTAGGAAGCTTGCAGTTCAATCCACAAAAGTAGAATAATATGACCTTTGGACCATGTTCTTTGATGGCGCTTGTACTAAAGAATCAACAGGAGTAGGGGTGGTGTTAATTATCCCCTCAAAGAAAACTACTCACTTGTCCTTTAAACTTAATTTTAAAGTGACTAACAACATTGCAGAGTATGAGGCGTTTCTCCTGGGATTAAATGCAGCCAAAGAGATGAAGATTCAAAGACTACAGGTATTCGGAGATGCAGATTTAATCATTCAGCAAGTAAACAAATCCTTCCAGGCCAAACATGTTAGGCTGAAAGCCTATAGGGATGAATTTTTGACAGTGATCAATACTTTTACAGATTTCAAAATTTCATACATACCCAGAGAAATGAATTAATTGGTTGATTCATTAGTTGTATCAGCCTGTACTTTTATACCTCCTCTACCCCCCTAAATTGAATTACAAAATCCATGTAAAGTATAGGCCATCACTCCCCTATAATGTAAAGTTTTGGAAGGTTTTCTAAGATGATGCCGAACTCACCATATTTCTTGTGGTAATAGATGAGTTTGCAGATTTGCAATTTGATTTGGAAAATGAGCATGATGAGGAAGCTGAAAAGCCAAAGAACAGAAGTAAAATTGCAGCACATGAAATAGTTCAATTGTCCACTAACAAAATCCCTAAAGGATTGATCCCTTTAGAAAATCTTTTTGATAATAACGATGTGGCTGTCAAAATGGAAGAGAGGGAAGAGGACTCAGAAGTCTTTCAGTATAATGTAGCCAGTGAACAAGATCCTAAATATGTCAACTTAGCTTCCCATCTTATTGAAAAACAAAAGGCTGATTATGGTGAGTTGTTAAAATAATTTGATGATATCTTTGCTTGGCAATATGATGACTTAAAGACATTCGACACTGAGATAATTCAACACAATATTCCTTTAAACAAAGATACAAAACCATTTAGGAAGAAACTTAGATCTTTCAATCCTATGTTGTTTCCTACCATGGAAAAGGAGATCAAGAATCTATTGGATGCCCGAATCATTATGCCTCTCAGATACTCATATTAGATTGCTAACCTTGTGTTGGTCAGGAAGAAAAATGGAGAGATCATACTTTGTGTGGATTTCAGAAATTTGAATAAATGTTCTAGGAAAGACAACTACCCGCTGCCCAAAATGGAACACATTCTACAGAAGGTGCCAGGATCAAATGTGATGTCCTTTATTGATGGATTCTCTGGATACAATCATATCGCTGTCCATCCGGATGACAGAGAAAATACTGCTTTTACCACTCCATGGGGTACATTTATGTACGAAAATATGCCATTCGGAATGATGAATGTGGGAGCAACGTTCCAAAGGGCAATGGACATCGCATTCGTTGGAGAGAAAGACAAATTTTTCTTGATATATATTGATGACATAACTATTTTTTCAGGAATCCATGAACATCATTTGCAACATTTGAGAAAGACTTTCCTAAAATGCCGAAGGTATGGCATTTCTCTTAATCCTAAAAAATCTAATTTTGCACTTGAAGAAGGGAAATTGCTTCAACATATTGTTTCAGCTAATGGGGTAAGGGTTGACCCAAAAAGAGTAGAATCCATTAAAAAATTGTCTCTTCCTAGATCAAAAAAGGATATTCAGTCTTTCCTTGGAACTATAAACTTTATCAGGAGGTTTATAGCAAATTTTGCAGAACTCACAAAGAACATTACTTTCATGTTAAGAAAGAATTATGAAGTAATATGGACCGAAAAAGATAAACACTCCTTCAATGATATCAAAGAATCCATTGTGACAGCCCCTGTTTTGATCAGCCCTGACTTTGATAGGGAGTTTTATATCTTTTCATTTGCCTCAAAAGATACAATTGTAACTGTACTATTGCAAAGAAATGTTGATGATCAAGAGCAACCAGTCACCTTCTTTAGTAAAGTCTTGAGAGATGTTGAAGTGAAGTATGAACCGTTGGAAAAAGAAGCATATGTACTCATCAAGTCATTAAAAGCCTTCAGAGTTTACATCCTTCAAGCAAGGGTAATAGCTTATGTACCTTCAAGCTCAGTTAAAGATGTGCTTATGCAACCCGGCATAGATGGAAAAAGGAGTAAGTGGATAGCAAAGTTAATTGAATTTGATGTCGAGATCAAGCCAACAAAAATCGTGAAAGGTCAAGGCCTTGCCAAGCTTCTTGCAGAAGAAAATTGTAAGTTGCTTGAGATAAATTTGGTGAGTGTAAATGCAGAAAATTCTCAGTCTTCAGAGGACAAAGGAAGTGAGAAATTGCAGGTTTCACCTCACCTAGATAACTGTGAATGGTACAACCACATCTTATATTTTCTGCAAACTTTATCAGTTCCATCATATTTGACAAAAACACAAGGGAGAGCCTTAAAGCTCAAAGCCATAAATTTCTTCATTAATGACAACTTATTGTTCTGGAAAAATCCAATAGGGATACTCTTGAGGTGAGTAAACCAAGAAGAATCAGCTAGAATCATGACTAAATTTCATAATAGTGAGTGTGGAGGACATCACTATTGGAAGACTATCGCTCATAAAACCCTGAGAGTTGGTTACTATTGTCCATATTTATTTTCATATGTGTGTGAATTTGTGAAAACATGTGATAAGTGCCAAAGGTTTGTAGGAAAACAACAACTAAAATCTCTCCCCCTCAAACATGTTGTGGTCACAGGTCCTTTCCAGCAATGGGGTCTGGATTTCATAGGTGAGATTCACCCGCCTTCTAGCAATCAACATAGATGGATCCTTGTTGCCACTGATTATTTTACAAAATGGATTGAGGCCATTCCTACAAGAAATGCCAATCACACTGTCATCATTAATTTTCTGCAAGAAAACATATTCTCCAAATTTGGTTTCCCTAAGAGAATAGTCACTGATAACGCTGTTGCTTTTAATGCTAAAAACTTGCTAAAATTATGTGAAGAGATGGGAATTCAGCTGGTACATTCTACTGCTTACTATCCATAAGGAAATGGCTTAGCTGAGTCATCGAATAAAAGTTTAGTCAGAATAATAAAGAAGTTGCTTGAACAAAATACCAAGGGCTGGGATTCCAAGTTGAAATGTGTTATGTGGGCCGATAGAGTTACAGATAAAAAGTCAATTGGTATATCCCCTTTCAAGTTAGTATATGGCACTGAAGCCATCTTTCCTGTTCAACTTGCACTACCAGTTGCAAAATTTTTACAAGAAGCTGACTCCGAACCGAATGATATAACTAGGAGGATCCACAACTTGGTAAAGTTGCAGCAAGACAGAGAGAAACTACTGGAAAAGACAGAGTTACACCACAGGAAGACGAAGGAAACTTTTGACAGGAAAGTTAAAGAAGATACTTTCAAAGCAGGGGAGTTGGTTCTGAAATGGGATGCAACAAGGCAGGAAAAGGGAAAACATGGCAAATTCAATGCGCTCTGGACAGGTCCATTTGTCATAGCAGCAGTTCAGTAGAATAATACCTTTGTCCTCCGAGATCTTGCAGGTGAAGAAGTATCAGGTGGCCCTTTTAATTTGCGGTTTCTGAAACCCTACTTTTCATGAGGCTTTCCTTAAAGCTTGTTTTCTCTATACATATTGTTTTTAGTTTTTGTTTTTGTTTTGTTTCATCAATAACTCCATGCCCAATGGTACTAAGTAAAATTAGTTTCAAATTCAATTTGTAATAAAGGATACTGAGTCAAGCTAGGTTCTTGGTGACCTCACAGGGAGGTATCCATCCTAGTTGGAGCCAAATGTTATCAACCAAAATAGATCAGTCAATTTGTTCCATTTTGTAGGTGATAGCGTGGTCATTTATAGGATTCTATGTAAATTTTTAGAACTTAGAAGTGTCAAAACATAGGATTTAAGATTATATCCTAGAAATAAATTGATCCTCAAAAGGTCTTTTTAAAATTTTTGTGAAAAGCTTTTCAACAACTAACATCTGTTTTGAAGTTGAAGTTAGCTGGTGAAAGCCTCGGGTTTCAACGGTTAAAGTGTACCCCCCATAGAAAGAAAGTTGGTGAAAGCGCTAACACGGATTTCTCTTCAATGACTCCAGAAACCAAAAAGGGACACGCCAACCACACATCATACGATCATCATGGTAAGCTAGTCGAAACAAATGGTGATGATGATACCATTGTTCACGTTTTAACAGGACATTATGGCGGATTGTGCTCAGGTATTTCGTGTGACAACAAGAGGAGGGTTTGAGGTGACGAACTCTCAATCATCATTGAAGATAGAGAATAAAGTACCAACCATCCAATGACATCAAATCAACATTTCTTATTTTGAACTCGTGGTGTCCACAGATTTCTATGATGAGGTTTCATATTTTAATTGATAACACAAGGAGTTTTCACCAGCACCAGCCTTTCTTTATCAAGAATATTACCATGTCAACCATGTGCAAATCGACTGACGTTCAAGTCGCAGATGGCGAGGAAGCAAGGAGGATTACTGTTGAGGAAAGAGTTAGATAATTTATCCTTTTTTCAGTCTTATCCAAATGTGCATAAGCTATTCTCAGACGCAGGTTGTATGCCATATGTGGAAAAGTTACAGGAAGGTTATCACCAGACAACAACAGAATTATTTGCCAAATCATATGATGGAAAGAAAGCTATCGTGGGCTCTCTGGAAATGATAATTGACGAAGCTTCCACCGCTACAGCAATCAGCTTACCCAAAACATGCCAAAGTTGGTTTAAAGCGACAGTGACCAAGAATTTGGATTTCAGGGTATACCTCAAGACAGAATTCTGAAGTATAACCTGGAAGAAAGCATCCATGTTTATTACCTGGAAGATGAATGGCAAGATCTGTTCAAAGGCATTCAATTATACTTAACCTCAGAAGCCAGGTATGATAAGTTAATGTTATATCATTTCAGACTTCTAGATCACTTCATAGGGAAGATCTTTTTGAATTTTCCTTTCTTCCTTCATAAGAGCTTAACCAAAGTGTGTAAGAAGATCAGAGTTGAACCTCTAAGCATAAAAAACACCCTTTGTCATTATGGCCTGATTAAAATGATCATTTTGGAAGAACTGAGACGAAGAGAAATAACTTGGCAGCACTTTCTTTTCTGGGAAGGTTTTGAGACCCAAACTCAACCTGTAAATGAAAAGAAGAAAGCAGGAAAAAAATAGTCAACTCCTCGGAGCAGCTCAAGGAGGAGGAGAGCTCTCCCAAAACCACCAAAGGATAGAAATTCTAGCATAAAGTCTAAGAAAGCTAAAAAGAAACTAGATTTTGAAACAAACTCAGAGCAGTCCACAGTGAAAAAGAAAAATGTTCTAAATTTGCCATACACAGATTCAGATACAGAGCTAGAAAAGGAAGATGAAAGTACAACCATCAAAAGTCCAGAGTACTCCATGGAAATTGCATAGGATTATGAAGCTTTAACTCCTAGAGATGAGGGTGAAACCTCAGGAAAGAAGAAATCAAATAAATCACAAAAGATTAAGGAGTTGAAAGAGGTAATAACACAACAAGAGGTTCTGGAAAGAGTGATAAAGGAAAGATATAAAGCCTTATTAGAGAATTTTGCAAAGACAAATGCATCTTTTGAGAGGGTAGCACGTGAAAGTATTAAAGACAAAAAGAAGAAGAAGAAAATTACAAAGGATTATAACAGCTTATGGTGGTTAGCTAAGCGCCTGAAGAGGAAAATCAAAAAATTGAAGGAAAAGATTAACCCACATCTATATTTACAAGTGTTGGCCCAGGTCGCTATAAATTTGCAGGGAGAGCAATCAAAAGAACATTGAGTTTTTTATGGAACAATAGTTTTGAATATGAAAGGTTTCCTTTTTTACTAAAACAGAGCTTTTACCAACATAGAAGGCGAAATTATAACCAATTAGTTGTTGAAAAGCAGAGCTTTCATCAGCTAATTAGCAAATCTTGAGGCGAAATAGTTGGTGAAGCTACATAATCAAAATTTTGGAAAGCTAAGTTGGAACATAGTGATTTTGGAGTGATTTAAAGGGTAAGTGAGTATCAAAAGATTAATCACTGAATCAAGAAACATTTAGTATCAAAGATTCGTGGAGGTTTTGGGGGTGAATGTTTAATTGGTCAACTAAAGCTTTGGTTATAGATTGTTGAAAGATTTCCAGCCTTTGAAGACATGTGTCTTTTCCCTCCATGACACATCATAGACATAGAAGTGATAAATACTAGATGTCAAAGATCAACTAAGAAGACAGTTTGATCCCTAGGAACTAGTTCTTTAATTATCCTATTGTATTCAATTAGTTTGACTTTCTATATTTAGAGATCCAGATCCAATTTTTCAAGATCTTAGACTTGCTATAAAGGCTATAAATGCCTATATTTTTAAGAGATCAAGGTTCAATATTGGATACATTTTGGCTACTGTAATAGACTCTTATTTGATAATAGAATCACAATTTTCTTTTGTCTTCAATATCAGATTGGTCATGTATTTCGTCTCTCTGCATTTCAATTCGGTTTGTTTTAGATTCTAAAGACTGTCATCTCTTTATTAAGCTCATAAACTTAAATTGAAGAACATCGTTGCTATCTTGTATGACCCTGCACCTTATTGTATTTGGTTACCAGGATTAGTATTATTCATCCCCTGTTTAAACTATTTTGTCTAATTATTGATCTCTAAAAGCATTTTTTTATTCGAATGTATGATGAGTTGTCCATTTCATTAGTTATTGAGTTATCCCATTGATCCAGGCATACCTAAATTATCTTTTCTTAATTTACCAAGCATCTTTGGCTTACAACCCCAAAAAGTTTCTTGGAGAGCTAACACCAAGTGTATTCTAGGAAAAAGAGAATGAACCAACCGCTCTCTACTGGTACTGTGATTTCATAGACAAGACCTCCACCTATGAACATACTTCTTCCTAAGAATCCTCCCAATATTGACAAAGTGGATTTGAACTTTGAATTTGAAGGTGTACTAGAAAAAATGCACGTGACCATTCCATTAAGAGAAGTCATCAAAGTCTCGTCTGTAAAGGAAAGGTTTGAATTTTTTTTCAAAAGTTCAGATGAGCCAATGGACCCTCCTATCATGTTACAAGCAAATCACTTCAGGGTTAAATATGATGGACATCCTCCTTTCTTCATGACCTTGTTGATTAATAACAAATGCCTTAACAATTGTATGCTTGATTTAGGGGTAGGTGTTGATCTGTTGTCTTTGAAGGTCATGGAAAAATTGGGCCTAAACGTTACATGACCTTACAGGAATGTGTGCGGTTTTGAATTCAGGGCCATACCCATTCACGGGGTAGTTGAGAATGTTGAAGTATGCCTTAGAAGATACCTCAAGAGAGTGATCCACATGGATATTGTGGTAGTGGATGTCCTGGATGTTTGGGGAATGTTATTGTCCAGGAAATTTTTTGCAATGCTGGGAGGCACCTTAGAGATGGATCTCACTTACATTAATGTTCCTATGAATGATGGAACAATAAGCTTCCAACCGAATGTCCCAATGACCAAGGTCCATGTGCAAGAAATTGGTGATAATATTGGAACTATTGAGACACATGAACCAATCAAAGAGAGTATTCCTTTATTTTCCCCTGATGATTTTCCTTTCACTTCAAAGGAATACTTTGATAAAATACAATGGCTGAAGAAGGAGGAGTATCAAAAAATCCTACACAAATATAAGGACAAAGAAGTTGGGGCTGTAAAATTATTAAAGAAAGGAGAAGATGACATACTGATCCGACCATCCCAACAAGAAGTCTTCACAACGGAATCCCACCCTCCTCCCTCAAGGAAATACACTAGGGTTGTGCAAGAGAAAACCAAATTTAATACCAAGGATTACAAAGAGGGAGATATGGTCTGGATGTGGGATACAAAGAAGGGAGAGCCTAATAATGTCAAAGGGAGTGCACAATTTTGGCTTGGGCCCTTCAGAGTCAGAAGGAAGTCAGTCAATGATGCCTACTATTTATCCACATTGGAAGGAAGAAGATGTCCATTACCGGTTGGTGGACGCCTCCTTAAACCCCATCAAGGGGAAAAGACTTGACTTCACAGGTAAGTGGAGGTAAGTAGGTAGGAATTTTGCATTCATTGTATATACCATCTGCATTTCATGCTAGAGTAGTTGTATTTCCATTTGTATATATTCTTTATTACTTTTATTTCATTGTATCATATATGAGCGAGGGGTGATATCACCACCCCAAAAGATTACTAATCAATTTTGTTGAGATCTAGCAGGTTATAGGTCATACCAGAGATGTCTAGGTTCTCATGCATTCTACGATGAGCACATGTCCCCGAGTTGGAGCCAGATGTTATCCTGTATCCTAGGGATAACTAAGGATATTATGTCTCGAGGCCCACATGTCCTAGACATGGAGTACCAAGAGCCATATTGACTTGAGCCTAGCCCTGGAGAGCCCATCCTTCTTCTCACAATGCCTCTATTATGTCAGTAGAAACAACATACATCCCATTGGCCTGGTTCTAAAGTAGAAATGGGTCTTAGTCCATGAGGTAATGAGTCCAAGTATCATGGTATGTGTCACTATGATTCTCAAAACATTTTAATATGTGCATTTAATTCTCTTTTGCTTCATGATGTGTGCTTGGAATTTATACCTTTTGATTTATCCATACCTGGGGGGGGGGGTGGTTGACAAAATGCCCTAGCAAGTTGGTTCCCTTAGGAGTGAGTTTCTATTGGGTGGGTTTATGAAAGGTCATCGTCCATTCCTTCCATACTTATCACTTTTCATCATCTTCCCTCTCATCTATCCCCTACATTGGTTCGAGCATTGGGTTTGCCAAGCTAGTAAGGGTTGTACCTTGCCTTGTGGGAAGAAGGGGCTAAAGGCCCAGAGGGTAAAAGTAGCTGGAAAAAGTTAAAATCCAAGATCAAACCTTAAGATGCTTTTCCCAGGGATCCTTGAGAAAGCAATAAAAGGATTCTCAACAAGAAAAAGGAGGGACCCATAAAATAAAATAAAACTCAATACCTAGTTGGAGGATAGGGGGTTTCATCATGAGCTAACCTATTAGGTCCATAGGTGTGTAGAAGTATGAAAATACTATTCATATGGTCACCACACCAGGGTATTGGTTCTTGGTGGCATAGCTAAGAGAAAGGGGGTCTCATCATGAGCCAACCTTCTCATCTCCATGAAATGCTTGTGGGTAATGTTGTCAACACTGGTGACCATGCCAGGTCAGTGTCCCCCATCTATTCTCTTGAAATAAAAAAATAAATAAGATCAAGAGTAAAAAGGCATTGAATGGGCTAGGAAACAATTGCATACATGATAAGGTGTAGCTCACCCTCTTCAGAGGCACCCACGGGTAAGACCTACATTTCCCTGTCATCACTGCACCCCTTGCCCAAACATCCCCCACACCATCTCATCCACTTACATGACCTATATTGGTATTCACCTAGAAACACCCCACACCTAAGGATAATTATCCCAATAGGATGTCCTGGAACCCTCTCCAAACCTGGCTCTTAGAATAGCATAACATCTTTGAGCACTTTTCTGGGAAAAGGGCGGTTTTATGCACATGTGTGGGTAACTTGATTATTATATATGATTGTCATTGCTATGATCCATATGACTTATGACCCCATCGAGGGAATACTTTTTTTTGTTGTAGTACCACGCCCGACAAACAAGTACATATGGGGAGATGATTAGCTCAGACCTCCATAGGGCTAAAAATCCCACCAGATGGATGTTGAGACCCAAGCTAGGGCTAGACATCTACTAGAGGCTTGCACCAGAGAGAAAGAAGGACGTTACACCAGATACACCTTGGCAGGCCTAGACCCAAGGGGGTCTTGCCTTCCCCCCTGAACGTTTTCCTTGGGAGGCCCATGATGTCACCCTTCTGGCCCTTGGCGTAACCCAACATCAGATGGACATGATGGAGGCAATTGTGTGCAAAGTGGCACATGTGGAATGATCTAGAGGCCTTGGAAGGCCTAACGTTTTTCTCATCAAGGTCAATGTCTCACTTGTGAGGCCCAACGTCACCTCTTCTGCATGTTTTAGGGTTTAATTTGTCAAATTTATGTAAAAAATTGGATTTTTCATGTAACTTGTCATGTCGGCCCTTTCTGACCTAATTTGTAATTAAAGGTCATTTAAATTGTATGAATAAGGGAAAATCCCTTGTATTTTTTCATCATCTTTCACTCACACAAGTGTGAGGTCTGAAATTTGACCTCTTTAAAGGCTTATTGGCTTAAATTCAGTGGTGCACAACTCTTGGAGGAGGCTTCTTTTGGTTTATTTTGGCATTTTTATGGTGGAAAGTCTTCAACTAGGGAATTTTACTAGATTATTCTTGGTGAATGTAAGTGAAAATATGCAATTCTTTTTTCTTTGAATGGTTATGGTATATTTTACTTTTAATTTACTAAGATTATGAAATTGCTAGTGTGAAACCCTAGGATAATAAGCACATGTTATTATCCTTCTCTCAATAGTTATCCACCTACTTAATTTTGCTAGAAGACACCTCTTTTGGAGTAAATGCTAGAGCCCTACCTTTCTATCACTCTAACACCTTGCGTCATTAAGATTTTATTTATCTCAATCTTGAGCTAAAGAAGAAGGAAAACCTATAGGGGCTAGGGTTACCTACTTCCTAGTAGTCGTTTTCCTTCTAGGGTTTTGGATGATTGAGGCCTTGGGTTACCAACACCTCAACCATCCTCCCTCTTTTCTCTATTTCACTTAATATCATTTATTTCCTTCAATATTTTTGTTGCAAAAGTGACTCCATTAACCCTAGAGGCACTAGTTTATTCCTTGCATTTGATTAATTGATGAAAACAACCCTCAAACTATCTACTCCAAACTCTTTGCTAACCATTCCTAACCCTAGACTAGACTAACTTACTAACATTTTTGATGTTGCTACAAAATTAAGCTACAACCATATATTACAGCAGTAAAAGCTCCTAAAAGCAAGTGTTAATGTTCATTTTACATTGCCTTCCTTGCTTCTGACCAATGCTAGCATATTGCCAATTCTAGGTTATCATTTTGGGTCATTGTTTAAGCTTGTTTAAGGCATAATTGTGAAGCTATAATTATATATATATTGTTTTTATAAATTTATGTTTGCTTCATCTTGTATATCATCTTATTGTTTTTATTGAAAGTCCAAGGTTTTACGAATCACTAATATCAATTGTTACTTGCAAATAGTGTTTTCTTGTTGTCTTGTTCTGGGCAGGTACACTTGAACAAATCTTAGCTTTATCTTATTAAACCTTTGGGAATTTCTGATCAATGTGACTTGTGAGAGGGGAAGAACTTTTCTTGATACCTTTACCTTTTCCTTCTCAAACCCCCAGGTCACCGAGGACGTCTCCCCTAGGATTTCACCCCTAAATAGAAAGAGGTGTCTTATTAATGTGATAGTGATAGGATAACCTCTTGTTACACCAATTTATTGTTCACTTTCCTTTGGATTTTGGGCAAGTACAAATTGCACGATAACAATACACACTGTATGAGATAGATATATAGAGGTAGAATGATGGTATATTTGTTGTTTGTAGTTGGCATACATTATTGGGCATATTGTTGAGTATATATTGTATCGCTTGGTACATGTTTGATTGATTTTGGTTGAGGTGTGTTGTTGAAGTTATTGGTACAAATTGGAGCTACATAATAGTGAGGGCTTGATTCTTGATTGAGGTGAGGGTGCATTACACTTGGCTTATGGTTGTTTGTATATGTATGTCACGTGATTAGAGAGACATACTTGTACATGGTTTGAGCTATACACTTGTGATAGTGGGTATGAGATCTATGTGATCATATCTAATTGGTTGAGGAGATTATTGTGACAAGTTGTTGTTACAGTGACAAGTTGTTGGTACAGGTTTTATAGTGACATGTGTTATAGGGATATATTTACAGTGACAGTGGAAGTATCAATTATTTGGCACTTATATTTTAGGGTGGTTGTATGGGGAAAGGATAGGTGGTTGTATCCACCTTCTGGTTGTAGCTGGAGAACATAGGGGGTTGTAGCCTCCTTCTGGTTGGAGCCAAAGAATTAGGGAGTTGTATCTTCCTTTAGGTTGGAGCCTGAGAAACTAGGGGGTTGTAGCCTCCTTCCAGTTATAGTTGGAAAACAAGGAAGTTGGTGTTTCCTATGAATGTACTTCTTTTGACAATATAAGAAAATCATTCTATGGTTTTCTCCTGCATTGGGTTTCCACGTAAAATATTGGTGTACTGTGTTTATGTGTGGTTTCTTATTGTTCAATTCTTATGTATACTGCTCATATTGAATGTTATTGGTAATCTTCTCATAAAATAAACAATGCACATTATGGTTAAAGGATTAAAAGTACTAATATTGATTTACTTCCCCTCTCAATATTCCAACAATTGGTATCAGAGCAGGTCCTTTAGAAATAATTCTAACCATTGGAAGGAGATAATGGACTACACTAAGATTGGGGTACCACAGTTTGACGGTTGTAACTATGACTTCTGGAGCAGATGGATGAAAACATATGTACATGCACATAGATTCGATGTTTGGCGAGAAGTAGTAGATGGATACAAAGCACCATCCACTCCCTCGACATATAAGTATGGAAATAATATTGAAGATAATGATGCTAGAGCTAAAAATGCTATCCTTAATGGTTTGATTGAATTAGTATACATCAATATTGTGCACTATGAATCCACAAAAGAAATACGGGACAAACTGAAGAATATCTACGAAGGATATGCCAAAGTTAAAGGATCCAAACTTCAAACCTTTAGAGCCAAGTTCAAACAATTGAATATGAAGGAAGATGAAAACATTTCAGCCTATTTTCTACGAGTTGATGAAGTGGTAAACTCCAAAAAAGGCATAGGAGATGAAATGAAGGAACATGTTTTTGTTTAAAAGGTACTAAGGACTCTTTTGATGAGATTTGATCCGAAGATTTCAGCTATAGAAGAAAGAGTGGACCTAGCTACAATGACCATGGATGAGTTACATGGGATACTCACAGCCTATGAGATGAGGATAGAGCAAGATAATTCAACGACGAAAGAAACAACATTTAAGGCATCTAAGAAGATAAATAAAAATAATAAGAAAAAGTCAAAGTCAGATTGTATCTGCAACAATAATTCAGAAGACGATGAAGAAATGATAAACTTGGTTAGAAAGTTGAAAGGAGGAACCAACAAATATAAAGGTATGATTCCATTGAAATGTTTTAATTGTGGTGGTGTTGGTCATTTTTATTCTAAATTTCCTCATAAGAATAAAGAAAGTGATGAAGAAGAAGAACATAAAAAAGAAAAATCAAAAGAATAAAAGAAACAAAAAAAAATTCTTCAAGAAAAGTCTCTGGACCAAGGAAGAAAAATAATCATCAGATGAGGAAGAAGATAATGAAAACGATACAAAAAGTGTACTCTTCGTGGTAGTAGAATATTCCAAAGAAGATTCTAAGGAAGAAGGATAAGTTGATCACATAGTAGAATTAATTAGCTCACTAGAAGAGCTGAGGATTGAAAGAAAGAAAATCAAGTTACTCAAGGCATAACTAAAAGAGAAAGAAGGATCTCAAAATTCCAATTTTGGAGAAGTCGAGCAGATGATCACAAGGTTAAAAATCCAAGTATAAGAAGACAAAAGAATCAAAGAGGAAATCAGAGGTCAATTAGATGAAAAGGACAAGATGATCGAAATCTTGGAATCATAAATAGTCACTCTAAGGAAATATCTTCAGAAGAAGGACATACAGCAGAACAACACCAAAGTATTGGATGATATAATTAGCATTCAAAGGACATACCATGTCAAATATGGACTAGGATATAACCAGATAGAGAAAGTATCAAGCTCCAAGACAACAGAACATAGAAGCTATGTAGAAACAATCAAAGGATCTTCTAGGAAGGAAGAAGGAAAGAGGAACCAAGAAGAGGATTATAGAGACATTGCACCACCTAGAAGGTCCATATTTCATAATCAGCATCAACCAACAATATATATACCTCGAGAAGAATAAGGATTCAGAGGAGCAACACCATTTAGAATATTGTCCACCCCCAGGTATCAAACTGTTTTTCTTGGTTTATGTTATTCATTTAATAATTTTAGACATAAAGCTATGAATTGTAGAGCCAATACCAAGAACATGAATAACTATGAAGGCTACACAATAAATGGTTATTCAAGAAGATCTCATGAAGCACAAAGCAGAAGCTACAATAGATTTGAATATTTGAGCATTGAAGTAGATTGCTACAAGTGTAACAAATTTGGACACATGGCCAAAGATTGTATATTGATTGTTCCTCCTAGAGAATCACAACAAAATATAAAGAGTCACAAACATGATCCAGAAAGGATATGGATAAGGAAGTAGGATCAATTCAATACTGAAGAATGCACGCTTTCTCTACAAGATAAACACAAGAAACATGGATGTTCAAAGCATATGACAGGTGATATGGACAGATTTCTAACATTGAATAAGGAAAGATATGGATCAGTTTCATTTGGGAATGACAACTCAACCAAAATTATAGGAAAAGGGACAATTAAGCTTGGAAGCAAGGATTCCAAAGAAGAAAATGTTCTACTATTCAAAGACATGAAACACAATATACTAAGTGTAAGTCAAATGTGTTACCAAGGACATAGACTTGTGTTTGATTCTAAAAAATGTGAAATAAGAAAATCAGGGTTAGAAGAATTGGTGGCCACAACTTTAAGAAATCCAAGCAACATATGTGTATTAAACAAAAGTGGAAAAGAAAAATGTTTCTTAGGAAAGGAAGATGAAAGTTGGCTCTAGCACAGAAGAATGGGTCACATCAATTTTGATAATCTTGTCAAGGTCAACAAAAGGGGAGCAATGAGATAAATTCCCAAGATCTCAAAGCCAACAAACATTCTATGCAAGCATTGTCTATATGGAAAATAGACCAAGACAAAGTTCAAGTCAAAGGAATACTCCACAACAAAGCCACTAGAGATTGTACATATCGATCTAGTCAGACCGACAAAAACAAAGGGATTAAAAGGTGAACAATACTTCATGCTATTGGTTGATGAATACACAAGAATGACTACAATTTTACTTCTCAAGAAGTTATAGGCATTCGAGAACTTCAAGACATACAAAGAGATGGATGAAACTTAGACAAAGTTGAAAATCAAGTGTTTGAGATCAGACAATGGAGGAGAGTTTACATCAAAAGAGTTCATGGAATTCTGTAGAAAGCATGGGATAAAGAGGAAATTCTCAATAGCCAAGACACCTTATCAAAATGGAGTGGTCAAAAGGAAGAACAAAATAATATAGGAAATTGACAGAACCATGTTAATGGATTCCAAGTCAACATACTTCTTTTGAGTACAAGTAGTGCATACAACAATTCACATTCATAATAAATGAATTCTTAGAAATAACAATGATAAGAATACATATGAGATGTGGAAAGGAATACCAGTGAATGTGAAGAACTTCAGAGTATTTAGAAGCAAATACTACATCAAAAGGGAAGACGAAAAGACTGAAAATTTTGATTCTTAAGTTGATAAAGGCATACTGGTTGGTCACTCAAGAAAAAGGAAAGAATACAAATGCTTCAATATAAGACTCAAAAAATAGTGGAAAGCATCAATGTGACAATCGATGAGATAGATGGACAAAAGATAAAAGAAGAAAGAAAAAATTCAGTTGAATAGAATCGCGAATAACACTTAAAGGAAGAAGATGCATAGAGGAAGAAGAAGAGTAGTTAGAAGCAGAGAAAGAACAAAAATATCTTCAAGTACCTCCAAAGACACCTAGCATACGAGTGCAAAAGAATCGTCCATCAGAACATATCATTGGAAATAAAGATGCAGGAGTTGAAGCTAGAAGAAGAATATGTTCACTAGAACAACAACACCTAGCACTGCTATCCACATTTGAGCCAAGTAGTTTTGAGGAAGCCATCAAGGATGAATTCTGGATCAAAGCTATGGATGAAGAGTTAGATCATATAGAAAAGAATGACACTTGGGAACTAGTTCCAAGTTTGAAGAATAATAATGTGACTGGCACAAAGTGAGTCTTCAGAAACAAATTGAACGAGGATGGATAGGTTACTAGGAAAAAAACAAGGTTGGTATGTAAAGGATACACTCAGATTGAAGGCATATATTTTGAAGAGACGTTTGCCCCATTTTCCAGAATGGAAGAAATCAAACTGATCCTATATTATGCATGTTCTAAGAATATTGAAGTGTATCACATGGACGTGAAATCAACATTCCTAAATGAAGATCTTGAGGAATAATTCTACATCGAGCAACCTGAAGGTTTTCAGTTATTAGAGAAGGAATGATTTGTTTGCAAGTTGATGAAGGCCCTATATGGTCTCAAACAAGCCCCCAGAGCATGGTATTCAAGACTGGACATATACTTACAACAATGAGGGTTCATGAAAGGAAATGCATACAACAATATCTACATAAAGGTAAATCAAGATAGTATCTTGTTAATTGAAGTTTATGTTGATGATATTATTTTTGGGAGTGATGATGATAGGATGAGTTAGAAATTTGACAAAGACACGTAGAATGAGTTCGAGATGTCACTTCTTGGAGATTTGTATTTATTATTGGGACTACATATATGTCAGAGAAACACAGGTATATTCATCCCACAAACTAAGTATATCAGAGAAATTCTAAAAAGGTTTGGAATGGAAGATTGCAAACCAGTCAATACTCCTATGCAGACTAGTTGAAATTTAAGTAAGGATGATGATTCAAATGATGCGAACCAGAGATAATACATATTGATGATTTACATTTTAATCTATGTGACATCTTCTAGTCTGGATGTGATGTAGCCACTTGGACAGGTTGCAAGGTTTCAAGAAGCACCAAAGGAATCACATTTTATGGCAGTGAAGAGGATATTCAGATATCTAAAAGGTACACAAGAATTTGGATTATGGTATCCAAAAAGGAATGATCTATCTCTTATATCCTACATAGATACAAATTGGGTAGGTAGCATTCATGATAGAATAAGTATAAGTCGAGCATATTTCTACTTGGGTGAGTTTCTGGTATCCTGGTTAAGAAAGAAACAATCTTCAATATTTTTATCTACAACAAAAGTAGGGTATATTGTAGAAACAACATGTTGTACCTAGTTACTATGGATGAAGCAAACCTTGAAGGATATACAGGTTGAATATGATGAGCTCATTCTGATACTTTGTGATAACACTAGTGCCATCATTATTTCAAAGAATCCAATGATGCACTCCAAGAAGAAACACATTCCGATCAAGTTTCACTTTGTATGGGAACAAGTTGTAGAGAAGAACATCATGGTCTAGTATGTTGGGACAAAAGAACAGATGACATATATCTTCACCAAACTTCTTTCAAGGGAATCCTTTTGTGTATCTTCGACAGAAACTTGGAATAGTTTCTGCCCCAAAGTGAATTTTGAATGGTTTTCATATATGTCATATATTTACATGAGGAATCACCATTGATGAGAAAAAATACAGTTCATATAGGGGGAGCATCCCAAAGGACATTTTGAACAGGGGGAGCATCCCAAAGGACATTTTGAATAGGGGGAGTAGTCCCAAAGGGAATATACCCTTTGCCATTGATTTCAAAGGGGGAGAGAGTATTGAGAGGCATGAATGAAAATGAAGAGAAGTAACAGAGGAATGATTCTAGGGGCAATGATGGTCACAGGGGGAGCATGAGAAAAAGTATTATTATTCCATCAGTGTTGCATCATAGTGTAGAGTGTTGCCATCAATGCCAAAGGGGGGTATTGTTGATAGATTGGGTTGGTTTTTATTGATATCAACCCTTGAAGCAAGTCCGGTAGCAAATTTTGGTAGCCCCAGAGGTGTGGTTAAGGAACTTGAGTTTGTATGAGGAATAAAGACATGAATATCAGTGAATTTGTAGGTAATATTATGATAGATGGATAGTACAGGTCGTTTTGTTTATGATGATATGTGGTACGTCACATGGTTTCTCACGATTGAGGATATATGGATTTGTGAAGTTGGATGACCCTCATGAATATTCTAGAAGCCCCTAGAAGGTCAAAAAATAAGTCAATTATTTTAGAAGCTCCTAGAAAATCGTAAAGAAGTTTACTAGTCAAAGTGGTTGCAACTAGGAGTTAATTATGTGTAAATTTGTTGCAATAAGAAAATAATTAAAAATAAATTAGTTGCAACAAAAATTTATGAGTTTACCAATTATGGGTAAAGTGGTTGCAACAAGAAATTGGGTTAGCCCTAAAAGAAGGAAGTTGGGTAAAACAGTTAGAAGATGACCCCTAAAGGAAGGCACTTGGAGAGTATAAATAAGAGAGAAAAACACTCCCATTAGCACCTATTGAGAAAATTGTATATCTATCTTGTGAAAGGTTTATTGCATGTACTCATTGATACATATGAAGTTGCACAAGTATGAGGTAGCAAAGTAAGAGTGACAACAAAGTTTCACAGTTGCAGAAGAGAGAGGGAAAGTCGTAAAAAACCCTGATTAGGATCATCTCCATGAGTAAGAGAGTAAACATACCACGAGGCATCCCCATAGGTTTCCTATATCCTGTAAAGAGAGCCCCACTTGACACCCACCTTCGTCATGAGAGGCACTACCATAACTCAAGGATGAATCATGATTTAGGTTGCATAAGTTGAGGAGATCTACAAGAAGTTTGAAAATGGTTAGGTACATCAAATTTATCTATAGGATCAAAAGGTATGTTATATGCTTGTGTGTAGTTGGGAACAAATAAACGATACCCACCAATATCTATTCTCGCAAGCTAACGAAAGAAGGTACATTTTAAGGGTTCAAATATTGTGTGAGATATGGTTATGGGAGATTGAGTATTTGACCTGGAGGGACTATTGGATGTATGGTACATACTGTATAAGACCGATCTACAGAGGTACAATGCTGGTATATTTATTTTTTGTAGTTGGCATATATTATTGGGCATATTGTTGAGGTATATATTGTATCCCTAGGTACATGTTTGAGGGATTTTGGTTGAGGTGTGTTGTTGGAGTTATTGGTACAGATTGGGGATGCATAACAATTAGGGTTTGATTTTTGGTTGATGTGAGGGTGCATTACACTTGGATTATGGTTGTTTGTATATGTATGGAGCATTATTAGATAGACATACTTGTACATGGTTTGAGATATACACTTGTGACAATAGGTATGAGATCTATGTGATCATATCTGATAGGTTGAGGAGATTATTGTGAAAATTTGTTGTTATAGGTTATGATAGGTTGGTGGTACAAGTTTTACAATGATAGGTATTACAGGGATATATTGACAGCGATAGAGTGACAGTGGCAGTATTAGTTATTTGTCACTTATATTTCAGGGTGGTTGGATGGGGAAAGAATAGGTGGTTGTAGCCACCTTCCTGTTGTAGCTAGAGAACATAGGGGGTTGTAGTCTCCTCCTGGTTGGAGATAGAGAATCAGGGATTTGTAGCTTCCTTCAAGTTGGAGCCTGAGAAACTAGGGGGTTGTAGCCTCCTTCTAGTTGTAGCTGGAAAACAAGGAAGTTGGTGCTTCCTATGAATGTTTTTATTTTGACAATATAAGGAAAACATTATGTAGTTTTCTCCCGCATTGAGTTTCCATGTAAAATATTGTTGTATTTTGTTTATGTGTGGTTTCTTATTGTTCACTTCTTATGTATATTTTTCATATTGAATATTATTGGTAATATGCTCATGAAGTAAACAATACGCATTGTGGTTAAAAATGATTAAA
>SNQJ01S0046414.1:0-11588 GCA_010110895.2 Picea sitchensis
GAATTTTACATTCAACCTAAATTTTGGTAGATACCTTGACTTTTGCTCATGGCTCACAAGGTTTGACTAGGCTCACAGAGGTTGTATGTTCCCCCTGACTTTTTCACTAGTCTGTCTATGCTCATAGAGGTTGTACGTTCCCCGACTTTTTCACTAGACTGTCTATGCTCACAGAGGTTGTACGTTCCCCCTGACTTTTGCATTAGACTCACATAACATCTCGTTCGTCCTGACTTTTGGTTTGACTCACAAAGGTTGTCCGTTCCCCCTTTCTTTTGTCAATACCTCACAAGACTGGTTGATTCTCCAAATCTCCCTGGCTAGCCTCGGGGTGGCCTATATGGCCTCTCATTGGAGAATGACTGTCGATGCTGCCAAATTTGACATCAACAAGGGTTGTAAAATTTTGGGTCAAGTGTACATTAGAATCCTATATTATATAATTTGTAGTAGAACAATGTAAATTCCACTTCCAAGTTAAGGAACAATTCTTGAGAGAACCAAGGGGAAAACTAGTGAAGGAGATTCCTACCTAAGTGAATATGAATCTTGTAGAGGAAGAGTTATTACCCTTTACCATGACGAAGATGGAAGTGTAGGCCTAGTGCTAAGGGGTGGAGTGGAACAATGCTAGTAACGATGAAGGCCTAAAGGAGGGGGAGTTAGAAACTTGAGCCCAAGATAGAGTGCAAGGTGTGCTGAGATAACCAATTGATGGTGGCTATGATGGATGAGAGAAATTTGTGAATGTGAGGAACATTGTGAAACGAGATAAGCAATTAAGACACCAAGGAGTATTGACTAAGAGAATTGGAAAATTTAAGCAAAATAGGAGAAAAATCTAGTGGGTGGTTAAGAGAGAAGGGGTTTTTGATAAAGGACAAAGACACCATTGAACAAAGGGGGAGTGGAGGGACATCCATGGGATTTTAGGGACAAAATGGAGGAGCCCCAAGGGTTGAATCATGAGTACATATTGATGGGATATAAACACTACAACATAGGGCTATGCTCAACGACACCTCTTATGAACCAACCATATGTCATATATAATTATTAATTAATGGAAGTGGAGGAATTTCCATAATTTACATGAATCCATTTAAATACAATACATTTTAATGGGTAGTCACAAAAAGATCATTCTCAATGATACATTTTAACCATGATTTTTGAGAGGCTCACCATTAATATATAATTTAATAGTGGTTTGCTAATGACCATCATTAATTATTCAAAATTAAAAAATTAAAATAAAAAATAAAATAAAAATTTCATAATTTTTTTCATAACCAAAACTAAAACAAAGAGAAACCATTTTCCTAACATCCCAAGGACTAGCCTGAATAAGAACCCAACATCACAAAGAGGATAAGACCAAATTTTTTCATTTTCCCAATATCCAAAAGTGTAACCCTAGTAGCATCACATACAATAAGAACTCACAAAAATATTATTAGATTAGATGAAGCATATATTGTATGGTGTGAAGAGGAAAACTATTGGTAGTGTAAAATGCAACAATGGTTATGGATGTATAAAGTCTTCACATGATCACTTTTTATGGAATGTAAAACCGAATTCAAAGATGATTATTAGTTATCATAGGACAAAGAAACAATATTGATGGTTGAGAGTATTTGCAAAGACAAAACACAACTCCTCACAATGGTAGGGAATTGAGGGTTCATTAACAACAACAAATGGTAGAATATTCAAGCGTTTGCTAAGCAATTGTCCAAATTCCTGCAAGGAAAAATGTAGAAGAATTGATATCTAGATATTGGAATCCAAATATCCTAATTTATTCATGGCCTCGTATGCCTATCGTGTTGTCCTGGCTCTGCCCCCATAAACGGGGGATATGTGCTAATATACATACTATTTTATGTCTAATCTACTAGAAAAATAATATAAATAGAAGACAATATGCTCATCTAATGAAAAACATTATCCATTATTTTAGAGTTTGGAAATTGATTAAACAAACTACTAGAATCCACTAATTCCACTTTTCTTCTATAATGATTGGTGTTGCATCATCTTCATTATGCTATATGGAAAATGAACTATATTATATGGGGCAAACAAAATATATGCGAAGAGTTTGGAGTTCATCACCATTTCTTATTATATATTTCCATCAATCACATGCTATGCAGATAAATTCATGCACATGCATGTACAATTATAACGTATTTTGGAGATTGAGTTCATTATTCGAGACAAATTTTCATTAATGTGCACTCATAACTTATTTTGGAGTTCATCACCATTTTTTATTATTCATTATACATTTCTATCAATCACATGCTATGTAAATAAATTTATGCAATGTGCACTCATAACGTATTTTGGAGATTAAGTTCACTATTCGAGATAATTTTTCATTAATGTGCACTCATTACTTATTTTGGAGATTGAGTTCATTATTAGACTTAAATTTTCATTAATGATAACCTCACAATGAGACATTCACAACCTTACTATCAGGGTATGGGATAAAGGTACTCAAATTATTACTATTGTTATTTTTAATTTAAATTTGGACAAAAACTCAAAAGAAATCATAGTTTCGTGGTTATAGTTTGAGTTTCATAAAAGGAGGAACTCCGCCTTAGAGTTTTGAACCTCTTTTAATGAACATTATTTATGATGTTTAACCAAATTTCAACATAGCTAGCCAATATAGAAATTTCAATATTTCTTATAGCTCATCTATGCCCATGGGTTTTGAGAGTATTTAAAATAGTGCAGTCACATTAGTGGTGTTGATATACACCATAGGCAACAATAGTTGGTAAAGTAGAAAACACTAATTTCACATTAGTGGTGTTGATATACACCATAGGCAACAATAGTTGGTAAAGTAGAAAACACTAATTTCACCTCTGATGTATATTGACTAACACTAATGTGGTTGTGCTAGTTGATGACTTCCATGAGGGGAGGGTTATTGTTATTTATATTCATATAATCATCAAAATTATGAAAATGATTAATATGAATATTAAAAATGTAAAGCTAATAATAATTATTGTTTTTTTGTGACAAGAACGGTTATGTTGCATTAAGTGGCATTCTGGAAAGCCAGAATCAGAAAGTTACAAATCTGAAGAAGGGTGGTGACCTCTAACAGTGCTGCCAACCTTCTTGTGGATGTCTTGGGAGACCAATCCCATCTGCTTCTTGAGCTAATTCGAGAAAATGACAAAAATTGCATACATGAGTAAATTCTCACAAACTATGAGCATAGCAGAAGACAGAAGCAAAACATTAAACCGAGGGAGATGAAATTTTCCCCTTAAAGTAGGGATCCAGCTTTTTCTTAGAACCTGAGGAAATGTTGGAGGCCGCCTCCTTTTCTCTGCGCGCTTTGTTGGTCTTTCGCCCTCAGGTAAGGGGTGGAGACAGAAGTGAATTGTTTTCAGGTTCAAAAGTTTCCACAGAGCCACTAGAGGGGACTGAAACATCCAGACCTGCAGAGGTAGTGGGTTCCGGAGCTGAAGCCCGAGTTTCTCTCGCTGCTATTGAATCTGGAGGGGTGGAATCCGGAAGGCTTTCGTCTACCGGAGGATCTTCCTTGACTGTTGTTGCTTCTGGATCTAGGGCTTCATCTTCCTTCAGCGCATCAAAGTTGTTTTTATTTTCTAGAGTTGCCTCTGCTGATTGAGTGGCCTTCGGAGCCTGGGCTAGTGGATCCTTTCGCCTTGGTTGCCTTCGTCGATTAGATACTGGCTGAAAATCATCTTCTTTGACTAGTCCCGGCTCCTCAGAGGCTTTGGGGCAGCTTTTTGCGAAATGACTGTAAGCATGGCACCGGAGGCACTTAAAAGGAATCTGCTCGTAGTCCAGCTCTTGGATATGGCACCATTCCCCCAGGGAGAGCTTAATGGCTTCCGGAAGTCCTTTCTTGAGGTTAACCTCAACACAAATACAAGCGCAGGTAAACTAATCCCCTTTCGGCTCCGCCCTGTCCAGGAAACGCCCAAGCTTATTTCCAATGTCCTCCAGAGATCTTATCCCCCATAGATGCAAGGGGAGATGGGGCATCCTAACCCAAATAGGGGTTGCTGTGATCTCGGCTCCGGGGTTGAAGTCGGGCGTCCAGGGGGCTAAGAACAGCCCTCTCGACCCCATGAAATAGGGTCCCGATCTGAAAACTAGATCCCGGTCCTCTTTCCTCGAGAAACTGAAGACAAAAAAACCCCTGCCTACTGCGCAGAGAGAAACGTTTCCCTGTTTCAGCATCTTCCAACGATCCTCCATCCATGCCTCCACCGTTTTGGGGCTAGGCCATAACCCCGTAAACTTTTCGATGAGGGCCTTTTCTGCTAGAAAGAGGGCAAGATTGCAAGGGTCCTCTGGAGATAGCTCCAGAGAGGGGATCTCCTCCATCTTCTTAACAAACTTAGACGGGAGAGAAGGCTAGGATTTAGGTCCTGCCGAGTGGACTAACGTTTTGAATGCTTCCAAAGGATCTTCTTCCAACTCGTCCATTGGATCTGGGGCCATCGTAGCAGGACGTCAACCTCCAGCAAAGCCACAGAGGCAAGCAAGACCACTTCTCCAAAACGCAGCAACACAAAATGGAGGATGGACGCTCGGAAAGACACTGATCCGCAGCTCTGTGTGCAAGAGAGCAAAGGGAATCATGATCGGCTGCTTCAGACAAAGATCCGTGTCCCTGCAAACGAAAACCAGAGTGGAGGTGGCTAGGGTTTAGGCCCTAGCCGCAATGGCAATCCATCTCGCTTCAGCCTGTTCATTCCATCCGTCATGAAATCAATGTTAAGCAATTAATAATAATTATTGTTATAGTAATATATTTCTAGTAATAATATCAATCGAAGCAATAATTGTTTTAAAAATATAATATAGTAACAAGAATAATATTGCTACTAATAATAACAATAGAAATTTTTGCTAGACTATGGTTGACTTCAGTTGACATGGGTTGATTGTGGATGTTTAGGGTTGACAATGGTTGTCAATGGTTGAATGTATTTGACTTTGGTAATTGTGGTTCAATGGGGTCATTGTGGTTGACCTCACTTGAGTTGATTGAGTGTGGTTGAGTTTGTTGACTATGGTTGACTTGGTTAACTTTGGTTGAATTGGCTCTCTATGGTTGTTAGTGTTTTAATGTCACTAACTATGCTTGACTTTGGTCGACTCAAGTTAACTTGGTTTTCTTTGGTTCACTATGAATACTATGGTTTACCTTAGTTGATTGTGGCTGAATTTCCTAAGTGTGATTGACTGTGGCCAATTGTAGTTGACTTGGAAACTATGATTAAATTAAATCACTAAGGTTGACATTTGTTGACTTTTTTAACTTATGGATGACTTGGAAAAGTGTGGTTAAGTTTCATTATTGTTGACTTTGGTTGTTTATGGTTGACTGTGGTTGAAATTGGTTGACTTAGATGCATGGGGATATGCATGTGTCTTATTACAAGTCTTTATGCGACACTAGAGTCTGTGTGTGTGTTTTGCAAATTCGTTGGCGCGGGCATAGTAGAAACTAGTTGGTGCAGTTGTATTAGAAACTAGTCGGTGCAGCTGTAGTAGAAACTAGTCAACATATGCTGAATATTGGTGTTGTGCAGTGAAAAAATTATGGTGTTTGCAATCCTTAGAATACTCATGGCATGCGAATGTGGTCTAGCCAATACTTATGGTTCCAACACTTGAGAAGAGGGATGGCAACTATAATGTAATGTGAGGGTGTATATGTAATATGGAGAGAGTATTGAAGCAAAGAAAGGAGGGTATGTAGGAATGATTATGGGAATAAATGTAGGAAGAAGGTATGGTGAAGGAAGATGAATATGATGAGGGGATGATGGAGATGAAGAAGAAGTAATTCGAGGAAGGGAGTTGGAGGCACAATATGAGTGAGGGGAGAAAAAAATATGTACGACAAAACTGAGACATATCAATAGTAAAATTAATTGTGTTCTTGTGTGTGAATAAGTAGGAGCAGGAGAGACTATGTACCATATAGTTTCATCAACACAAAAAAATTATAGTTAAGCATTTGTACTTGCCCTCCATACAATTGATATATATATATATATATATATATATATATATATATTTTTNTATATATATATATATATATATATATATATATATATATTTTTGTATCATCCATACACTATAATCCGTGCAATATGTATTCTGTTGCACTTGTTGTACAGTCTATACAAAATCACGCAAACCGTTCGTATGATTTTGTTGTACTATACACGTCCGTACATTGATCTGTAATTTAAAAATCTATTTTTTGGCATATTTTGAGATTGAAACCCCTTTACAACAAGTATGGCCTTGTATCACTTTTTTCCTCCATCTTCTTCCTTCAAATTTTAAACCCATTTATTCTGCAATGCTCTTTTTCCTGCAGGAAACTGAACAAAGTCCCATGTCTGGTTATTTACCAAGGAGTCCATTCCTCTTTCATGCTTTGCTCCCACTTCTTTTTAGTGTCTACATGCATCGCCTCTTCATAACTTTCTGGTTCACCAGAATCAGTCAACAATAAATAATACAATGAAGGAGAGTATCATTAAGGGGGTCTACTTTGTTAAGGTTTAAGCTAATATTAGAGTTCTTTGCATTTCACTAGATAACAATAGCATAGATAGGATCACTGAGAAATACACAATCACAAGAGACACATCATTTATCTTGGGAAACCGTCATGGGGGAGAAAACCCAACAAAATGTCCTTATTATAGATAGCCAATACAATGCCAAGAGATAACTCAAACAAATAACAAAAGTCCTCTCCCAAGAATGTGCCTCGCTCTCTCTCTCTCTTCTCCAACTACAGCTCTGAAACTCGCTTCTCAATGAACAAGTGAGTGTGTGTCTAAGTGAGGCGCTAGCCTCCTTATTTATACAACTCTGACACGTGTGGACGGGGGTGTCTCTTCGCTGGCAGGGCCGACCTCTTCTTCTAGGTGGTTATAACCACCTTTAATATATTCTAGGGCCGACTTTTTATTCTGCCTATTACAATTATGTTTTGACCAATCCGCAAAATGGGATTTGGTCTTTTACAATAGTCGACATGATCAATCCACAATAGGGGATTGATCTAATGAATAATACAACAATAATAATTAGAATACACTTTGCAGTGACATTATTTCAACACTCCCCCTTAACAAGAAGGGTATTCTACAACAACATCAAGTGAGAGAGAGGACAACATCATCAACAACATCAGGTGGGTGAGATGAAAACATCATCAATATCATCTTGGAACACTGACTGACATATCTATAAATCATCAGAAGTTTTTCTCATCGGCAACATCGTTATTCTCAATAGAATGGAATCATCATCTGCATCAATATGGATTAGTATAAAACTAATACATCATCATCACAACACGAGGTTGGTCACATCATCACAGCACGAGGATGGCACACTACACAACAATTAAGATGGAATCACAACACAACAATTAAGTTGGAATCACAACACAACAATTAAGATGGAAACATAGTACTAGACTGGGTTTACGTCACAACAATTAAGATGGAAGCACAGTACTAGGATAGCATATCTCAACACAACAATTAAGCTGGAAACATAGTACTAGATTGACTTTACATCACAACAATTAAGTTGGAAGCATAGTACTAGGATGGCATATCTCATCACAACAATTAAGCTGGAAACACATTACTAGATTGGCTTTACGTCACAACAATTAAGTTGGAAGAACAGTACTAGGCTAGCATATCTCAACACAACAATTAAGTTGAAAACAAATACTAGACTAGCTTTACGTCACAACAATAAAGCTGGAAGCACAGTACTAGGCTAGCATATCTCAACACAACAATTAAGTTGGAAACACAATACTAGACTGGCTTTATATCACAACAATTAAGCTGGAAGCACAGTATTAGGCTAGCATATCTCAACACAACATTACTCCCCCTTTCAAGGGAGGTCCTTTCAGACTATACTGAGCTTATCTCAAAAGTGCTCAAACTTTACACAAGATAGAGGTTTGGTCAACACATCGGCAACCTGCTCATCCGTGCTAACATATTGGAGCTTTATGGCTCCTCTTTGCAGCTTGTCACGGATGTAATGATATCGGATCTCTATGTGCTTCGACTTGTCATGAAATACATGATTCTTTGTCATCTTTATGCAGCTCTATTTATAACATAGGATCATGGTTGTTTCCATCTCTAGGTCGAATAGACCTGTCAACAACTTCCGAAGCCATATGGCTTCACAACTAGCAGAACACGCAGTAATGTATTCTTCTTCCGCTGTATTGAGAGCAATGTTGGATTACTTCCTACTCTACCATGAGATCATGGTTGATCCCAAACTGAAACAACATCCTAAAGTGCTCTTCCTGTCAGAGACACTTCCATCCCAATCTGAATCAGTGTACCCACTCAGTGTGAAATCATGATCTCCATCATAGTTGAGACCACAATCTAATTTACCCTTAAGGTACCTCATCACATGTTTTGCAGCAACTAGGTGAACATGTCTAGGTTCTACTAGAAACTGACTCATGGTGTTCACGACAAAACAGATATCTCGTCTAGTGTTCGTCAGATACATCAACGATCCAATGATATGTCTATATAGCGTGGCATCAATCAATTCTGACGAAGTGCCGACCATAAGCTTCAACTTCGTTTCCATGGGTGTATTCATGGACTTTCACTCCAACATATCAAATCTCTTCAAGATTTCAACTGCATACTTCCCTTGGTTAAGGAAGATTCTCTCTGAACTCTATCATACCTCAAAACCTAAGAAATAATTCATTAGGCCAAGGTCTTTCATCTCAAATTCTGAAGCGAGCTTCTTCTTACATTCGGTGATGAGTTTTTCTTCTCCAGTTAAGAATAAGTCATCCACATACATCAACAATATCATTGGATCATCATTCATAACCTTGAGGTAGAGGTTAGAATCAGATTTACTCTTGGTAAAGCCCAAGCTCATCATAAAACTTTCTATCCTCTGCAATATCAAGTTCTAGGAGCTTGCTTCAACACGTACAGATCCTTCCCAACTGGCAGACAAGAGTCTTTCTATCTTCAATCTTCAAATAATTTTTTCTCATTACATTGTACCAATCTAGTACACTTGCTTCGCTGCAACTCAATCTGCACAATCATGTGCTCGCTCTATGTGCTTTCTGCAAAGCACTTATCTGTCTCACTGTATGGGAGTATGTACTCCACTCTCTCTACAATTGTTCCTTCTGGAACTAGGACTTTGCACTTGCACCTGCTCTATGGATGAGAATGATTGCTTCATCCTCACTGTGGCCGCTAAAATCCGAGAGTAACTCTTCTTCTATAACGACACCTACTTCATCTAAAACTGAGGGTGGCTCAGTAATTGATACTGAATATATCTCTTCTTATTTCATGGAGGTAACTCTATCTTTCATTATAGTCATGTCTCCATGATCCAACTAATGTACTGCACCAACTGCCACTCAATTTTAAATATGGGGATTGCTCCCCCTGCACCTCATACTATATATGAATCATGGTTGTTCTGGTTGTCTTCATAAATACTAGAACTATTTCTTCAATAAGTGTCTCATCATAGTCTTCTCCCTTTTGCTGGGAGAATCCTCTGGACACACATCAAGCTTTGTTCATCTGCAACATGCTTGATCTGTGTAGATCAATCTTGGAAGTCAATACTGACTTCTCTTCTAGTCTCACGGAAGAATCCACATCCTAGTCTTTCTGACTGCCTTTCTTCTCTGTTACTGAAATAAGGGAATCTTCCCAGGAGATTTCATATCTCCTAGAAGTTTCTAAAGCTACGATCTAGTCTTCTCATGACATATGTTTCCTAGTCCTGTAAGTTGTCTCTTCATCTGATCCTTTCTGAGATAATGCTTACTCTCGATTTCTTCTAAGTCTACAAGGACTTCATTATCTCTTATAGGGCATACTTGATATTTGAATACCAAGTTTAAATACATATTCATGCTTCAAACGAGATTTGCTTCCCGTTCTAATGTTCAGTCATCTTTGGAGCCTTCTGCTCCTTTCAATCAATATTCATATGAAATACTTTGAATCTCAAGAGATAACTTATTCTTCATCTTCTTTGGTACATGAGTGTATATGGTCATGTACATAGTCTACTTCTTGTCTCATTTAATACGTTTCCTTCAACAAGCTTCACTATAGCTTCCTCAAAGTTATCACCTATGACCTGAAACAAGGTCAACAAAACAACAAACAGGAATAGTACTCTTTTGATAATAGTAGATAAAGCAATAGCACAAACAATCGTCACAGTGACTCCTTTAGAGGTTTCACTTGTGACCTGTCTGAAGAAAAGATCAAAAGTAAGAAATACAATACGAAATGAGGTCAACACTCTTATAGTGTTGTGATCAAACACTCCTCCATGGCAACCTGGAACTAACACAAGAGGTTTCTCCTAGAGGAGATGTTAGTTGTATCATGCAAACTAATACATTAAGCATCTATCTCAACATGCTCACATGCTACCAAGCACTATAGTGTTTCTTGACACTTGCACGTTTTGAATTTTAGCAACTTAATCATTCAAACCTGGAACCTGGAGCCTTGTCCTAAAGAATGAGTGTTATTTCTTCAACCTATCTTCTGTACTAAGACAATAGGATATCTTGACAGAAGGTTGGGTTAGAGGATAAACTCTATGATCTCAATTTTTAATCCATCTAATACCTTGACTCAGATTTTGATCAAAGGTTAGAATGATGGTCATAGCTACAACATGCAACACTGATAAAAATAATGTCATAACAAATAGATGCATACCAGAATAATCATACCTGGGTTGCATTGTTCCTCTGAATGTGTTGGATCTTGAGATCCTTCTGGATCTATGGCAAGAGATCCATTCTCCTGCAAATACCTTTTAAAGATTAACCATTTAAACATGTGTGAGTACATACCTCTGACGACATTTTCAGGTAGTGGCACCATCTTGTAGCAGCGATAATGATCACCAACTCTTAAAAACTTCAAGGGTGACTACAACTGGTACTACAGCTACAACTGCAACTGATACTGCAACTGCAATTGATACTGCAACTAGTTCTGAGACTGCAACTGCAACTACAACTTAGGGTTTTATGAGGAAACCCTACTTTTTCAAACTTAAAATTTTGAAATTCTAATCCAGGGGATAGATGCGCTGAGCTGAGGCAAGTAAGCTAGTGCAGTCAGATTTATGAAAATCCAACTTTTACCCCCTCAAACTTGACCAATGGATTTCTAGACTGGTGCTTCTGGTTTTCTAGTACTTCTAGTTTTCTAGTACCGGTGAAAACTAGGGTTTCACTTTCTAGGAGATATAGCCACTGAAAAGTTGCACTGAGGATGCCAAAGTGATCCTTGAGGAAGAGCACACTTTTCTAGATGGTTTTAGGGCGGAAATACTTTATCAACAAAAATCCCTAATTTGCATGTACGACAACAATGACGTTTTTCCCTTTCTCTTGTGAAAGATGCCCTCTTCAGCTTAGCTCTGGTACCATGTTAAGGTTTAAGCTATTATTAGAGTTCTTT
>SNQJ01S0046414.1:11638-41801 GCA_010110895.2 Picea sitchensis
ATTATAGATAGCCAATACAATGCCAAGAGATAACTCAAACAAATACAAAAAGTCCTCTCCCAAGAATGCGCCTCTCTCTCTCTCTCTCTCTCTCTCTCTCTCTCTCTCCTCCAACTGCATCTCCGAAACTTTGTTCTCAATGAACAAGTGAGTGTGTGTCTAAGTGAGGCGCTAGCCTCCTTATTTATACAACTCTGGCATGTGTGGACAAAGGTGTCTCTTCACTGGCAGGGCTGACTTCTTCTTCTGGGTGGTTATAACCACCTTTAGTATATTCTAGAGCCTCTTTAATATCCTAGGGCCGACTTCTTATTTTTCCTATTACAATTATGTTTTGACCAATCCGCAAAAGGGGATTTGGTCTTTTACAATATCCGACATGATCAATCCGCAATAAGGGATTGATCTAATGAATAATACAACAATAATAATTAGAATACACTTTGTAGTTACATTATTTCAACATACTTAACCTGATAGATATTCTAACAACACTTGCAAGAGTTTGACGTACCTGTTGCTCCTGTTGTTGTACATTTTGATTTTCTAGTACCTTTGGAATTTCATTTTCTTTGATTTCATCAAGCACTATGTATTCTATGTTTTCCTTTTCCTGTTTCTTTCCCTGCAACCGATTTTTGTAAATGACCTTTCATTGAATACCAAATCTCTACTCGTAATTATTTTGTGATTTTCATAATCCCATAAGCGATAACCAATATCATTAAAAGTGTATCCAATAAAGGTACACATCTTGGATTTTTCCTCAAGATTTGTTCTATTTTCTTTATCAATATGGACAAATTATTCACAACCGAAAGTCTTCATAAATGAGTAGTTTAACTTTTTACATGTTCATGCCTCCTCTAGAATGCCACAATCCAAGGAGATTGAAGGCCCTCTATTTATTAAGTAAACAATACTATCTACAACACCTAGCCAAAACTATAAGGGCAACCCAACATGCAATTTCATACTCCTTGCACGTACCATGATTGTCATGTTCATCCTTTCTTACACAATGTTTTCTTGTAGTGTTCCTGGAATTGTCTTCTCTGTACAAATCACATGGTATGAAAAGTAATTATCAAACTCCTTGCTACAATATTCACCTCTAATATCTTATCTGAGACACTTCAACCTTCTTCATGTCTCATTCTCAACCAAATATTTTCATTTCTTTAAAGTGTCAAAAACATCATATTTTTGTTGAATGCAATAAACCCAAGTTTTCATGGTTGAATCATCAATAAAAGTAACATAATAATGAGAGACATGAAGAGATGATACCTAATCTAATCCCCATACATATGTATGAACAAGATCTAAATTTTCAATCTTCTTTTCCTTTCTGACTCTGAGAAATTTGACTCTCTTTTGTTTTCCATAAACATAATGATCACATAAATCAAAATCAACTTGTTTAAGATCTGGCAACAAATTCATTTTATGGAGTATCTGCATCCCCTTCTCATTCATTTTTCCAAGCCTATGATGCCAGAGTGTTGTATCCACTCCTATAGAAGCTAAAGAGATAGAAGACTCAACATTACTAGTACATAAATACAATGTACCTACCTTCTCTCCTTTTTCTATTACCAGTGATCCTTTAGTGACCTTCCACGCCTTTTTTGTAAATGTGTATATACAACCTTCACTTCCCAACTACCCTGTTGAACCATGTCTCACCTCTTTCAACAACCATTGGTTTCCATTCTTTAACTTTATTTGTACCTTACCCATTCCAACAATTTTACAGGGTTCATCATCACCCAAATAAATCTGTCCAAAATCACCTTGAACATAATATTGAAAATATTTCCTATGGGGTGTGGCATAAAATGAAACCCCTGAAACTAACACCTAGGAATCAATAATATTATCTAAAGAAATAATTAAAGCATCTTGTAACACATCACCTGCTACATTTGCTTCCTAATTTTATCTTGATGTCCATCTCCTTGTTTCTTTCCAGATCTGCAGTCTTTCTTTAAATGTCCTTTCTTCCCACAATTCCATCACTCTATCTTTCCTAGTCTGGATTTGGATCTACCCTTCCTATACTTCCCACAGTTCCCTGGGATCTTTCCTCTTTCCCTTTGTCTTCCCCTGTTCTCCACGGTCTACGCATTACCTGATGTCTCACATGTGTTTTTCTGTCGCATTTCCTCGCTAAGGATAACACCATTAACATCATCAAATTTCATAGTGTTTGAACTAGAGATAGAGTTACTTATAGCCATGACCAAGTTGTTCCATCTTTCTGGAAATGAGCACAATATTAGAAGAGCCTTGACCTCATCATAAATTTTCAATCCTACAAAATTTAGTTGATTAGTAACAGTATTAAATTCATTTCAATGGACAACAATATACCCACCTTCTAACATCTTCATATTAAATAATCGCTTCATCAGAAATACATTTTTAGAGGTCGAGGTTTTTTATATAGTTTAGTCAATTCCTTCATCATATCCTTCGTTGTATTTTATATTGAAATGTTGAAAGTCACTGATGCCACTAGGCACAACCGTACGGTCCTAGTGCCTTTGTGTAAATAACTTCCCATTCTTCATCCTTCATACTCGCTGGCTTTTGCTTTTCCACCCAATGGAAGGATAATATCCTTTTGATATAGATAGTCTTCCATTTGCATATTCCATAACTAGTAGTTTTGGTTGTTAAGTTTCTCAACCCTAAACTTTCCATCTTCCACCATTGCTCCCACTTGAACCAGGAACCCCATTTTCCTAAGAGTTACCTTTCGCTATGATACCAATTGTTGGAAAAGAGAGGATCATAGAGAAATAATATAAAACAAATGGATAAATAAAACAAAGAAGATACACAATACAATAAAGGCATAGATATATGTGGTTCATGCAATATGGGCTACGTCCACCAGAGAAATTGTCAGCCTTCCTTTGTTATTATCTAGCAAATGAAGGGATACAACCTACATCACACCGACTGTAACTTCCTCTTCTTTCTCATAGTTTCCTCTCTCATAGTACAATGGTCACTCACATACATAGTTGAAATACAATTTTCTCATACACAAAGAGGGTTTCCTTCTAGGGAAAAAAACTCTAACATAACTTCTAGCATCAAATCTGCAACCTAATGATGAACAGTTCAAATTGACTATGAAATTACAATATTTTACAAGGAAATTTAGCCAATAATTTCTCTTTGGGGGAACTACCACCGAACCTTTGCTAGGGGGGTTCCAATGAATGTTGTCACTCTCCCTGTACCCCCTGGCAAAATATGTGGGGGGGAAATCCCCCCCACACCACCCCTTCAGGAACTTGGATCCAACAAGGTTGAAACAAGACCTCTGAATCAAAAAGATTATCAGGCTCCACAACCAACATTATATACTAGCATCTCTTCAACTATGAGTTGATATCCTTCATACCTATTCTCTATGGGTCCTTGTTGTAACCCTTATTTTACATGGTTGAAGAACTCATTTTCTTGTAAGAGGTTTTTAATCCTATGCTTGATGTCAAATATTCCTACACTTGATGTTGCTAAATGTATATCATGTACACTCTGACTGAGTGCATATGCCTCTTTGTTCTCTTTCCCTTTGATATATTTTATTTCAAAATCAAAGTCGTTGATCAACACCTTCCTCCTAGCCTGTCTAACATTCAATATTGGTTGGTCGAACAAATACTTTAGACCACAATGGTATGTCATTAAGACAAACCTTTTTCCCAATCAATAATGCCTCCACATCTTTAATTCATGTACACTTGCTGCAAGCTATAGATCGTGGGTAACATACTTTTTCTCACGCTCATTTAGATTTCTTGACTCATAACATATCACTTGCACTTCTTGCATAAGCACTCCATCGATTCCTTCTTTGCCAACATTCGTGCAAACCAAGAATTATTTTTCAGGGTCTCCAATATTTAAAACAAGGGCATTAGTCAAAATATGGTTCATCCTTTGGAAGCTATGTTCACACTCTGGTGACCATATGAATCTTTTCCCTTTTCTCTGTAATGAGTTAATGGGATTACCGATTTTTTAAAATCCCTTTACAAACCTTCTATAATACCCAAGTAATCCCATGAAATATCTCACTCTTGTTACATTTCTAAGGGTAGACCAATCCATGATTGCCTTGATCTTTTCGGGATCTACTGCCACTCCTTCTACCGAGATTATGTGGCCTAAATACTGGATTTGTTTTTTAAAGAAATCACACTTGTTGAACTTATCATACAATTGGTGATCTCTCAACATCTGTAACACCATTCTAATATGTTCTTTGTGCTCTTATCTAGTCTTGGAGTACACCAAAATATCATCTAGGAACACTAAAACAATCTTGTCTAAATACTTGGTGAGCACACTATTCATTAGGCAAATGAAAGTGGTTGGCTCATTTGTAAGTCCAACGTCTTTATCTTTTCAAATTCAATTATGGCATGGTAGGACTGTGGCAATCCATTGAGAAAACACTACACTCTTGCCTTCTCATCCTTGAGGTAAGGGACATACCTCAACAACTCCATAAATATTTTGGTGTAGGCATCCATGGTAAGTTGTCCCAACTTATGCTCATGAAATTCATTGATTTTGTCATCGAAATACTTCTTCTATAGGTATGTCTTTCAGAAATATTTCTCCAACTGCTTACAAGCCAATTTTCTTTCCTTTAATCCCTTGAGCTCCTTGAAATCTTCCTGCCATATGGAAGCTCCTCCATTCAAGTTGAAGATGACAATCCTTTCCTCGGTATTCTGAAAATTGTTATGTAACTTAAATTACTTCTCCAATCCCAACAACCAACCCTTGACTTATTCTCCTTTCTTAATTTCTCCATCAAAGGTAGGCAATTTAGCCTTCTTGAATTCTTCAGTCAGAGAACTTAGTGAGCATCTCTTCTTTTTCATTGGAACACTCATTCCAGTGTCACTGCTAGACAACTCTTTGAAAGAAATCTTCTTGCTATATGACCCCGTGGAAATACTCCCACTAGATTTACTCATCTTAATATTTCGATGCTTTGGAAGAACTCTTTACCACATCACTATTGCTACACATCAAAATTTCACACTTAAGTGTTGCATCTATTTACACCTAAGTGTCACAAAGTGTCCTAAAGTGTCGTATGCACCTTATTAAGTGTTGCATGCACTTTGTCAGGTGTCGTATGGACCTTACTAAGTGTTGCATGAACTTTTCTAAGTGTCACCACCATTTTTCACAATCCCTAAATCATTTGGAAGAAAAAACCCATCGTGTGAGAGTCAGAACCATGCCTTTTACATCTAATTTTGAACATCCTTGGAGTTTTTGAAGGTCAACGCTCCCCTATGTATAAGGGGCATTGAACCCTTATCAATGCTCCCCTTCCCATGCTTAGGGAGCATTGAAAATGCTCTGTGCTCTTCCTTGAGGGAGTGTTGATGTGAATAGAGGAAGTTATGGAATCCCGCCTTTTCTAAGGTCCAACTCCAAAGAGATGAGGTTTTTTTGGGTCTAATCATATCCCATGGCATTATCTTAGGCTAAAATCGCACTTTATGGAGTCATATACTCAACCATTTCCCAAAATATCTCATGATGGTTAAACCTATAAACCCTATATAATGAGGGCATTCCAAGGTTGGGGGGGGATGAATCCATTGAAGCATCACCATTATGATCTCAAGACATTCATGCAAGGGTTGGATTGGATAGCTTGAAGAATATTGTTGGAGAATCAACAGGTGATTTGTAAGTTCCTTCTTTATTGGCTTTCCATTAATATCAACTTGGCCTATTTCTTCCACTATGTTGTTCATGATAGTGTCTATGCTTAAATTAAATTGATTACAGAAATATTTAGTTCTTATCTAACAATATCTAGTAGAAATGGAAAGGTTTGGTTGCCTCTTGTTTTGCGGGTCTCTTTGGTCACTGAAGGGATTAGAGTAGTGAGGCAAAAGGACAGAGTCGTGAGGACAAAATTCGGGAAACAGGTGAGTCTCCCTTGTTCTATATATAGGTTAAAGAAATATATCTAAAAGGAAGTAGGAAATATATCAATGCTCCCCCAGAGACGCTTAAAGAGCATTGAAACTACCCTACAATGGTTTACAAAGCATTACCAATGATCCCTACTAGAATTCTGCGGAGCGTTGAACCCTCATCAACGCCTTGTCTCCCTAGTTACAAGAGCGTTGATCTCCTTTTTTGCTTGGTTTCAAGAGTCTTTGCACTTCTTTTCTCAGTCCTCTGATTGGAGGTTTTTTTCCGAGAGACCTTAGTGTTTGTTTTTTACTTTGTTTTTCTAAGAGATTGACATTTATTACTTCTTTTTACGTCCCTTGAGTTTGCAAATTCTTTAAGTTGTGAAAATGTATGACTTCCCTGGGTTAACAAGATCCCTTGGTCCATTATTAATTTGTGTTGAGTTTCTTTGTTTCCTTCTTTATAACAACTTTGGTCTTTTGAATGCTTGACTCTATTGTTTGCTACACCCAGCCTTAATCTTTGATTTTTACTGCTCATTTTTTAGGATTTCAAAGAGTGATTGTTTTCTTTCTCTTTTACATTTTTAGGTTTTTGTTTGCATTCTTTGAGTACTCGTCAACATTTTGAGTGCACATTTTTTTTTAATCTTTTTACTTTATATTCCTTTGTATCTACATTTGATTCTTTCATTGAAAGTGATGAAGTAGAAAGAACTTACATTTGATTTGAGTTCATTGCAATCAAACGAAATATAAGTTCTGTACTCTAGTTTTTGGGTGGTGTATTTTGGAGCCTTCATCTTAAAACAAATTAAATTGCATTCAAAGAGTAATTTATGTTACTTGATTTGAAAGTTGTAATTATTTATTTGTGTGAAACCTCTTACTCCTTTATATAGATAGGCTTCATCGAAAGAAAACATTTCATTGCATTCATATTTTCTTTGAAGTCTTCTTGGAGTCAAGTGTCACACATCATCATTAAGTTGCATCCACAATCCCTTTTGAGTAACAAATGACCATAAAAGGAACAAGCGCTTAATCTAAAATCAATTAGACCTTTTCTTTATTAGAAAACGATCACAAGTCTAGGATTTTAGGGCCTTGGTTGTAGGGTGGATAGTAAATTATCCAAGGCCACTTAAACAAATTGTAGAATATTGGAGAGTGTTTAAATCCAAGTAGTAATAACTGACATTTGTCGTGAAATATCCTATTACATGGGAATTAAGCATAAGGTCAAGCGAAGCAATGTTTTGAGATCTCCCCTCTTTTGTTTTCCTAGTGGAACTGCAAAAAGTTTGGAGCTTTGAAGAGTGGCAGGTCCTCGAGGTGACACCACTTCTTCTTAGTATTTGGGTCATGGATTTGTGTCCACCATTCCCAATTCCATTTTCTTAGTCTTGAATTTCTATTGGTTACCTGCCCAACTGTCCATTGTGAAATTAGTAAACATAGTTTCTTTTCTTGGGATTCTACATGGGTGACTGTAAGGGGGGTTCCTTCTTGAGAAGGTTCCTTGTGGTACTTGAGGTAGACATCATATCTTCATTGAAGGCCTTATCTCCCGTTTCCAGAAGATCCCTACTTCCTTTGTTTTTTTTTTCTCTTATCTTATAGGGACTTTGATAGTGTGTGCTATTTGGTTTAGTAGACTCTAGGTTGAGTTTTTGTCTATGACATCAGTTCCTAGAACTCCCAACCAAGGGACCCATTTTCCCAAGGAACCTTTTTTTTTTCCTTCTTTTGGAAACGTTAGTCCTCCTTATATTTCCACATTTAGTCTTCCCAGATTCACTATCGGGTTACCAATATGGTTATTTTCCACTTTGGTGATTTCTAATGCTCCTAGTACTTCATATGCAAGCCCTCCACCCGAAGAACATCAACCTCATGTCGACCCGTTTCCTTCTTCTCCCATCGGGTCTTCGTCCCTTTCTTCCTCCTCTTCTGGTGAAAGTATTAATGCTAGTAACTAGGAGGATAAGAAGAAGAAGAAAAGGAAAATTAAGAAGAAGACAAATAAGCAAGGGCTCAAAATTCCAACCACTTCCAGTCATGTTGGAGGCAATCAACCAGTTACTGCTAATCATGTTGGGAGTGTTGATGAGATTGATAAGACTACAAAGACAACTCGCAAGCCCAAATTCCCTTGCAGGATTTGTAAGGGTGACCACCTTCTAAAAAATTGCCTTGGTATTCCCAAGGTCTTAGAAGTGTGGTCTACGGGTTCTCAACAACGTGTGTCACCAACTGTCGCAAGTCATGTTGGTGACAATCCATCAACTAGTGAAAGTAAGGTTGGAAATAAGAAAGGTAAAGTCAAATTTCCTTGTAGGTTATGTGAAATAAGTCATCAAACTTACCTTTTCCCTCATGTGGATGAGGTTTCGTATTTGTTGGAAAATATTTTCTATGTCCAACAACAACTTCCAACAACTTACCATAAATTCTCTCCCAACTCGCCATTAATTGATGAATTGGTCAATCTAGTTCCATCATCGGTTAATCTGGTTGATCAATTGATCGATTCAATTCTGTCATCAGTCAATCATCATTCGATCCCATTCTTCCTTTGAAGATATGAGGAAAAAATATCTATATTGATGTGATTGTATTCCAAGGCCCCTTGGATTTTAATTTGCTCCTCGAGTGAGACTATGTTTATGCTATGAAAGTTGTTGTGTCCACACTCTTTTGAGTGATGTCTTTCCTCATAATAGAAACATAGTAACCATAGAAAAAATTTCATTCATTGGCCCTCATATGATGACCAACCATCCAACTTCCCTGAATGTTCGTTACTTGCAAGTGGTATCCACCCCACCGCAGGTCAATATGTGGTAACGTGTCCCATGATTTCAACTACCGACGAGAAGGAGCCTCTCACTGTAAGCTCATCTTATTTGGATTTAGATACGGAAATTGACATGGTAACTCCATCGTTAGGGACCTTGGAGTCTGTTCATCCGAGTAAATCCCTTAGCATGTATTCCTTCTAGAGTATTGTTCTTCCATCTAATGAAGACCTCTTGGAAATGTAAAAGATATATGAAAAAATAACTCTTTGGAGTCTCCTTTAAGCTCTTTTCAGACTCCCTAAACATGAAAACATTGTAGAGTGAGCTTGTTTCTTTTCACGCTTTCTAAAAGGTTTGAAAATGTGTCTTTCTAGTGGTAGTTTACCCCTTCTTCGACCTCATAAGACTAACTAAGAAAAATGTATACTCTAGTCAATCATGACTAGAAGAGTTCTCCCTTATAATGTTTTACACTTTTTCAGGCTTGGGGAACTAAATTTATAAAAAAGAACACCCTTGGAGTCATCTTTAAGATCTTTTCAGACTCCCTAAACATGAAAAGACCACCGAGTTTTCCGTCTTTGGACTCGTAAAACATGCATTGAAGGACCTATATGGGACCAAACTATAGGACCCATACGGAACCAAACCCCTCCTTCTTTAGGTTCGTTAAACATATGTCAAGGGACTCATCAAAGATGAGCTATATCGAGCATTTGTTATCCTCCTCAACCTCGTTAAAAAATAAAGAGGTACTCACCAATTATGGCAGGGAAAATATTGAAGGAAGTGGGTCAATTTTTTGGAAAACGTTATGGGAGTAGTTTGTTGTCAGTCTTGAACATGGAATTTGTTTGCGTCTCATCTTATAGTTGGGTATTATGCTTGTTTCTGAGTCATACACATTCTATGTGTCGTTATACTTTTTTGTTTCAGTCAAAGAGTGCTCTTATTATCGTCACATTATGTTATTGTTACTCGTCGAGTCAATGTTTCCAATTCAATTATCGTGGTTCACAATGTTCAAGGGAAGTTTCACTTCAAACCAACCATCTGCAATATTACCAACTTTTGTCCTAATGTCAGTCCATACCCATTTAATCCACCATATTACATCACTTTTCTTTGTCTATTTGTTGTCGATGATGAGGGATAAATCGTGGCCCTTATTTGACAAGTCTGTCCCTGTTGACTTCATCACATTATCTGAGAATTAGACTTAGAAATCGGTTAGTACCTTAAGACTTGCATGCCTCAATGGAAGGCCTCCTCGCTTTCGACAATAGGTTTACATCATTGGGCTCTGATCAAATGATTCCATGAATGTTTGATTTCATCTCATTTGTTCACATTCATTGTAATGTACTAGGGTACCTTGGGAGTCATTGTCATCATTGGTGATTTCCCTCACACTTGTTAATGGTATACATTAATGATTGCTAATCAAGTGGTTTCTAGCATGTTCGACATCAAGTCATCTATTCACATGGCTAGAATCATACCATTTCAGGATCCAGATGAAGATCCTGGGTTGGGCACTCAATCTGTTATGCACTTTACCCAGGTTGAGATGGATATCATTTGAATATCTAAATGATTCCAGTATAACCACTATATTGGGAATCTCACTGATGTATATACTATCACATCGATCCACTTTGTATTGGTCCATGGCTATGTTTTTTTTCATATCGTAGCTCCACTGTGTATTATTTTGTGGCTACGATCAGATCATGTCATGGAGGTATGGATCCACATTGTATCTTCGGTGGCCATATCCTTAGTTAGTACTTTCATGGATCTGTAGTGTATTGGTCAACGACCATGCGTTGATGCAGTTTTTATTCCGAGCATCAAAATGTGACACTTAAGTGTCACATCTATTTACGCCTAAGTGTTGCAAAGTGTCTCAACATGTCATAAAGTGTCACATGCACCTTATTAAGTGTTCCATGCACTTTGTCACGTGTCATATGCACCTTACTAAGTGTTTCATGCACTTTTCTAAGTGCCACCACCATTTGTCATAATCCCTAAATAATTTGGAAGAAGAAACCCATCATGTGAGAGCCACATGGAATTTTGACCATCCTTTAGGGTTTTGAAGGTCAACGCTCCCCTGCCCATGTATAGGGAGTGTTGAACCCTTATCAACGCTCCTCTACCTATGCTTAGGGAGCATTGACAACGCTCTGTGCTATTCCTTGAGGGAGCATTGATGTGGTTAGAGGAAGTTATGGAATCCCACCTTTTTTTAAGGTCCAGCTCCGAAGAGATGAGGTTTTTTTGGGTTTAATAATATCCCATGGAGCTATCTTAGGATAAAATCCCACTTCATGGAGTCATATCCTCAACCATTTCCCAAAATATCTCATGATGGTTAAACCTATAAACCTTATATAATCAGGGAATTCCAATATAAAGGGGGGGAGGAATCCATTGAAACATCACCATTATGATATCAAGAAATTCGTGCAAGGGATGGGCTGGAGAGCTTGAAGAATATTGTTTCACCATCAACATGTGATTTGTAAGTGCCTTCTTTACTGGATTTCCATTAATATCAACTTGGCCTATTCCTTTCACTATGTTCATGATATTTTCTATGATTAAGTTAAATCAAGTAATGACATATTGGGCCAACCACAATGGTGAGAGACAGTCGGGTTGAAAATCTATTTCCATCTATAATTTGTAGGGACTTATGGTTGCAAGGACACGTGAGGAGGCATAGGAATTACAGGGATGTTCTGAGGCTGGAATGGGGATCTCTCTGGTCGAGGTTGTACTATTCCTTGCCCGATCTAGTTAAAGAACCCAACTTGGAACAACTAGTTCAATTCCTGGGGATCAACATCAAAATGAATGGAAAATCTAGGCCCTTTGTTCCAATTTCCTCTGCCTCTATTATTTTTTCCATAGATGCCCCTACTGAAGAAAATCATTCTGTAGCAGCAGTTCATCAGTAACTAAGCCCTTAATAAACCATACATGACATTCTTCTTGCATGAATCAAAATTTGGCTCAGAAATTGACACAAGATACATGGAAATCCATCCATAACAAACCATTTAATAATCGCTAAGTGAGCAGGGGTGATAGGTTTCATGGGACATATGGAGGGAGTGTAATGAGAAAAAGGTGGTATAATGAGAGGAGATAAATACATGAATACTGCTTAGCAATTAATTAAATAATTTAACTGTGTAATACCAAAATATTAGTTGTCAACCATCGATGTGTTATCTCTTTTGTCGCTATTACACAAACCCTTTTAAGTTATTTTATAGAATAGGGATTTCATAAATTAAATTGGGATTATGAGGGGAATGTAATGAGAAAAAAGTGGTAGAATGACAGAGACATAATATGGGTATTGTTCATATAAAAATAAATCAAAACAAACAATCAAACATATCTTTGTTCAGACCTCCAAAGCTCAACAATATACACTTCCAAAATCACAATTTAAATTGTTACTTCCTTTACAAATTACTTGTTGTCTTCCAAACAATAATTCATATGCCCAGAAATATTCAATTACAACAGCCTTTGCACCCATATAAACTTTATATAACAGTCATAAAAGTAGCATTGCAATCGATATGATAAATCACAATAATGCTTTGAGCCACAACCATTTAGAATTCCAATGCTAAATATTTTTTTTAAACCAATAGAAATATGCATAGTGATTCCAAACATTTATATCCAATTCTTATTCTTTAAAACCAATAAGAACATGCACAATATCTACCACTTGTCCATTATTTAACATTGTTTGACACAATCAAACTGGGCGTTAAAACTCTTAATTAGGCCCCAATCCATTCACACACAGATCTCTTTTAAATATAATCAACATAAGGATTGATTCAAATAACATTCAACAAATAACATGCAACTCTTGAGCCTAAGCTTCACATAAATCAACATGTACAAACTTCTTCTAAAATTGTCGAACGAGGAACAGAACCAAATCGTTCCCAATCAACCAAGCACACACAGTGCTCCATTTACCCTCATATTGGATTAAAATGATATCAAGATTGTATTTAGGGTTTAAACACAACAAGTGGAGATTTAAGAACAAGTGGTTTGATCAGAGGAGTAAATCCTCGAAAATTGCAAATAGTTCATGCCTTTCACAATTTACCACTGACCCATAACAAGTAACAATACTCTCGACTATGAGGGTTACCAAAAAGACAATCATCCACCTCCAACAGGGAACGAAATGAAGCCATTTTTTAAACAACATTGTAATATGAGCGTCCAAACACAAACCTGTGCCCAACAAAAAACATGTATAATGCTTACATTCACTTCTGGGTGATGTTAAATCTAATTGTGCAATGATTTCTAGGAAACAATGTCAATGAGGGAAACACAATGATAGCTAACATCTCGGGGTTTTTCCAAGTCAAGGCAAGAAACACTTCAACTTTCAACAGTTCACATTGCAACCCAAAGGATCGAAAAATATCAACCATAGAGATGAAAATGGAGTGGAAAATATTAAACACAAAGACTGGTTGTAACACCCATGTGCAAAGCTCAAAGCTTGTCAAATTTTAATAATCAATTTCCATAGAGAAACCAGACCCAAAACCCAAGCCATGGATGAGCAGGATTCATTTCCATTTCATCAATAAACCTATGCAAAGATTACACACAACAAGGAGAGCATAACCATTTATTTTTAAAAGTGCCAACAGTCCAGAATAATCACCATAAGAACCCATAGACACAACACCCATACATAGTTCAAAAATCCCATAACAACTTAAGAAACACACAGACCGCGAACAATCCTGAGCCAAAAATTGATTCAAAGTGCAGAGTAACCATCATGGATGGAAGAGTACGGAACCCATACCTGGAAAAGCCTGCACAAGGAAGAAAGCTAGACTGTATGCCTTCTTTACGACCAAAAAATGTGGAGCATCACCAGAGCCAAAAACCAAAATGCAAGAATGAATAGGGTGACAGGCTCGAGGGGTGTTTGAGTGACGTGTAGTAAATGAATGTCACTTCTCCCCTCCAAACTCATTCAATTCCAAGTACGATCCAACTGATTCACCATAGCACTAAGCATTTAATCAACCACAATCCATTTCCATATCCCATTTTCATAGTGCGCCACCCTTGGTAATGTCAAATATTTTAAAATAACAATGCACTATAAACATTACTCCATGTGCATCAACATATAATATTCAACAAGGCGCATAACCATAGTAGCAAGGGTTTAGTGCACCCTTATTTTGTCACAATAATACATAACATTAGAGTTTGGGTATAGTTCTTTAATTCAAAAGAGCTCCAATATCATCCCTTATCAAGATCATATTTAAATCAATCAATACCATGTTTAATTGCAATATCAAAACAAAATTGATAATAATCCTTTCATCCACAGGGCAGCCTTAACATAATCTGCGAGTGGTCATCAAAGCTATCAGCGCCATGCATTAATCAACCAACCATCTCATGTCACAATAACATTTTTAACCATGATTTGAAACAATGAACTATAGAAGACTGTGGTGGTACGATCACATAAGAAAACAAAACATAAGCGCAACATATCCATCATTACGCCACAAGTCTACAAGGGGGTCCCACCTACTAGTTTATTATTAATATAAATAATTAATAGAGCTTGGCAATCATTTGTGAGCATAGTATTCATCGTTGAATTTTTAAGCGTCAACAACTCTCTCTAAACTCTGGCTCCCTATGAGCCGACACTACTGGTGGGGCTACCTGCCTCATCATTGGTTGAGTTACCTTCTCCTCCTCGTCTGTCTTTCTTCTCCTATTGGTCATAACACACATAGGTTGGTCCCTCAACCTATATACTTTTCTATCTCTAACTCCAAGACCATTGTTGTGCCTAGGATAGATCCTATGGGAATTCAATAACCATTGTTGTCCCTGGGATAGATCCTATGGGAATTCAATAACACTTGTCCATCCTGAAACAACATTGCATAGCCCTGAGGCTAAGAACACGCTCTTGGCACCAATAACACATTTTCCACTCGCAACACACCCGCTGACTCCATTTATAGTACCACCGCTCTAAATCCATGTACTACATGCTTGGTTCTCATGCCAAGCTCCACGTACATACCTAAGTCAGACATTATGGAGATATTGAATAAATCTTGTTCCCCTGTCATGTGTCGGTGGCTCCCACTTTATAAGAACCATGAAATCCTCCAAGGTGAGTATCCTTCTTACCCAAGTCACGATCATCCATTGAACTTCAACCCAAGTCCATCATTCAAGTCACAAGACTCTCCATATCTACGCACATGCTACAACTGATCATGTGTCCTCGTCTAAATCATTCTCAAGTTGCGGTTGGACACTTGGTCTAGTCCACTCTAGACCTCTACAACTCATATATACAAGTTTCCTCATCCTCCTGGGTCAAATACCCCATACACTATCATACCTCGACAGTGTGAAACTCTCCGACACAATGAAGACTCTATCTCATCAACCTGCCATCCACACTGTTATCCCCACTTTTTAAGGATAACTAGGAGATCATGTCTCGAGGCCCACAGGTCCTAGACATGGAGTACCGAGAGCAGGATTCACCTGAGCATGGCCCTGGAGGGCCCACCTTTTCTTCTTCCATCAGCTTTGTCTTGTCAACAACAACAACATCCATCACCATTGGCTTGGTCCTATATTAGAGAAGGTTCTTGCTCCGTGAGGTAATTGGTCCAGCTATCATGGTATCTGTCACTTTTGATCATTAAAACCTTTTAATATATGCATCTGATTCCTTTTATCTCTAAAAACTGCTTGGATCTTACATTTGCCCACTTGACCATGCTTGGGGAAATTGACGGGGTGCCCTAGAAAGCTTGTTCCCATAGGTTTTGGTTTGCCACTAGGGGGATTTTTGAAAATCCATCGTCCGCTCCTATAATAGCACCACTTCTTCATCTTATCTCCCGCTCATTTATCCCATTCCCCTTGTCCGGGCATTGGGTTGACCTATTTACAGGATTGCACCTTATCTCGTGGGAAGAAGGGGCTAAAGGCCCAGAAGGTAAAAGAAGCTGGTAAAAGATAAAATCCTAGAAATAAAACCTCGAGATGCTTTGCCCAGGGATCCCCGAGAAAGAAGTAAAAATCTTCTCAGCAAGAAACAAGAGGGACCCAGAAAACAACAAAACAAGACCTAGTCAAAGGATAGGGGGTCTCATCACGAGCAAGCTTATTAGGTCCATGGGCACCTAATAATATGACATTGCCACCAACTGGTTACCATGCTAGGGCAGTGACTCTTGGTCGCATGGCCAAGGGAAAGAGGGTCTCATCATGAGCCAGCCTTCTCATCTCTGTGAAAGTGCTTGTTGGTAACATTGTTAGCTCTGGTCACCATGCCAAGGCAGTGTCCCCTGATTAGCTCTTGAACAAAAAAGAAAATAAAAAAATAAAAAGAATAAAGAGAATAAAGGCAAGAGTGGGCTTGGAAAAAATGCATCAATGACAGGTACAACTCACCTTCTAAAAAGGCTCCCACAGATAACACCTTTTTGCATCCTTGACCCTCACTACACCCACATGCTTGGACATCCAATGACCACCTCACCCACCTACATGGCTTAGATGAGGCCTCTTCCGGGAACTTTCCTTCTCCAATCGACACTAGCCCAATAGGACCCCTTGTCTCTTTCTCCAGTCTTGTATTAAAGGCTTGTGTAACGTCTTTGAGCTATTGACTGATGTATTAGGGGTTTTATGCATATGTTTAATAATATTAATGATGAGATGTGATTGACATTGCTATGATCCCTGTGATTGATGAGCTCATGGAGGGCGTATATTTTGATGTGTAGGACCATGCCCGACAGACATGTACCATTTGGACCGGTACACATGGGGAGATGACCAGTTCGGGGCCGAAGACAGGATGGAGATGGATCAGGGACTTTGCACCGAAGAAGAAGAGGGTGTTCCATCAGGGGCACTTTGGCTGAGATGGACCTAGGGGGATTGACCCACTTGCAGTGGAACGTTGGCTCCATATGACCCATGATGTCACCAGGAGGCTTATGACATCATCATGAGCGTATGACAGATGGACAGGGTGGTTGGCACGTGTGGCAGTTTGGAGGAGCCCAAGGAGGGCTAACGTTTTGCTTCTGGATGCTGCATTGGCCCTAGAAAGGGCTAACATCTCCCTCAGAGGGGCTTGGCGTCTCACCTTTAGCTTGAATAGGGTTTTACTTAGCATTTAATGTAAAAACAATATTATTTTGATATTATGGCCTTGTCAGCCTTTTTATGACCTAAAATGTAAATTAGGTCATTGATACACTATATATTGAGGGTTTTGACTCTCATTTTATCATCAACTTTCACTCACCACTTGGTGAGGTCTAAAATTTGCACCCTACTTTAGGGCTTTGGCTGATTTAGTGAGGCGTACTTGTTGAAGGAAGATTCTCTTGGCATTTTTTTTGGCATTTCTCTTGATGGAAGGTGTTACAACTAGGGTTTGCTATGATGTTTCTTAATGAAATGTAAGTGAAATTATGAAAAAATTCTTAATTGAATGGTTGTATTGTTATTACTTGCATTTACAAATTTGTTTCATAAACTCTAGGTGATAGGCACACATAATTGGTCCTTGTCTCATGTCCCCATCAAGATTTCTAGCCATTTTGTTTGCTGAAGTGAGATAGAGCCTTGCCATAGCAACACTCTACTCTTTCATGTTGAAGAGGATTGAGCCTAGCCTTAGCTACACGTATTTTTACCCTCTTCATATGCTAGCCATACTTTCCAGAGCTCAAGAAAGAGGAGGCGTCCCAGGCCTAGGTTATCTACACTTAGGGTCGTTTTCTTCTAGGGTTTGATGATAGAGCCCTGTTGTAGCAACACTCTCCCTCATTTGACTCTCCTGTCTTGACTTTATCTTTCATGCTAGCCTGTTTTTCCATCTAATGAAGAAGGAGAGAGCACGAGGCCTTGCCATAGAAACACTGGAGTGAGCCTCTCTCCCCTAGGGTTTTTTCTCTGAGGCCCTGCCATAGCAGCACTTCAAAGATCTTCCCTCCAGTCCTTAGTCGTCCTCCTTCAACTCCTCTGTCCTTCATTATTGACTCCATTTAACCCTAAAGGCACTGATATAAGACCTCAAAAGTTGAAGTAGAACCTGATCTAAACACTTTTAATACCTTTGAATTGAAACCCTAATTGCACTAACCCTAGCTCTACCTAACCCTACTAACCTTGAATGCTGATGTCACTCCTTGCTATTATATCATTGATGCATCAACGTTTTGTCTTTTGAGCAATTGAATGGTTGTTGAAGTCATTAATTGAGTTAAGAAGTGATTTTTTATATTGAATGTTGTATCATTCTAGTATTTATTGGTGAAGTGACATTACTGCTATTGCTATTTTGTAAACTTTGACTTCGTCAACATTTACTTTTAAATTGCTCATATTGAATATCATATAGCCTTTAATATATATGAAGTACTAACCAAATCCTACATATATCAAGTTTATTGTTGCTTTGTTCTCGGGCAGGGATCCTACTTGGTTGTCTTTATTGGCTATAGGATGGACTATCTGCTTTGGTGGTGATCTGTGAAGGGGAAACTTGTCATTGTCTAATTATTGTTTTAGCCTCTTCAAAACCCCAGGTCACTGGGGATGTCTCCCCTAGGACTCACCTCCCTAAAGAGAAAGAACCATCTCATCATGGTGACATTGGATGGGATAGGTTCCTGTTACGCCAGTTTGGCCCTCTACCTTATAGCCTTTCCTCCTAGCTACAAACTGTGTGATAACACACACGAAGCTATATCGTTCGTTCCAAAGCATCTGAGCTGAACCCATCACAAATCACTATGAAAAGTCACTGAAATTCCATCCCCAGAGTTGGCAACCCACCACACAACACACTGTTGCAAACCGAGCTCTCTGCCAATCCACCAAAACTCCCAACCTGTCACACCAACAATTTGCAATAGTCCATAACTCCTCGTATGAACGGTCTTCTCCATGTCTCAAACTAGAGACCATCTAACTCGTTTCCACCTACAACTGTCACTGAAGCTCCCTCTCAGAGCTAACTCCTCAAAACTGCTACAACTCCCTCTCATAGCTGTCAATTGTGACTTGTCTGAAACAAGAACAAGGACAAGAACAAGAAAAATACTCTTCCAATGTTGTATCATGTTATCCCCATTTTGTGGGATAACTAAGGAGATCATGTATCGAGGTCCTTAGGTTGCAGATATGGAGTGCTGAGAGACTACATGACCAACAATGTCCATTTGCACATATGGAGGCCCTTCTCACCACCATAGAGGTGAGGATTTTCAGATGGCATCCACCACACCAGCTGGCTTCCGAAAGGCACTAAGCCTTGCTCCATGAAGTACAAGTCAAGTATTATGGTGAGATTCATTTCAATATTTGAGGCATTTTGAGTATGTTGTATCTTAGACTGCTTCAGTTTTCATGACATAAGCTTGGACATTATGCCTTTTGCCCCGTTTCACCTTGGTGGTTGACATTATGCCCTAGCAAGTGGTCTTCCTCAGGAATGGGTTTTCTATTAGGAACTCCTTGAAGAGCCATCACATCATTCCCAACCATACTTACCACTTTCCATCACCTAAAATGCCCCATTTCCTTTTCTCTTGGGATTTTAGGGTGTATTGACCCAAGAAGGGGTTGTCTCTCATTTCATGGGAAGATGGAACTGAAGGCCCATAGGGATTGTTGTTGACTAAAAAGATAAAATCCTATATATGGACCTTCCAGATGCTTCACCCAAGGATCCCTGAGAAATCAATGAAACGCTTCTCTATAAAAAATGGGGGACCTACACGAATAAATGATAATGAATGCATAAGGGGTTAATTGGAGGATAGGACGTCTCATCATGAGCCAGCCTATCATGATCATGGGTATCTAGTGGTATGACATTAGCATCATCTAGTCACCAAGCCAGGGTAGTGGCTCTCAGTTACACAACTGAGAGAAAGCAGGTATCATCACGAGCCAACCTTCTCATTTCCGAGAGGTATTTGTGAGTGACACTGTCATTATCTAGACACCATGCCAGGACAATGGCCTTCAACTCTTTCCTCAAAACATGAAAGAATCAAAGAATGACAAGATGATGGGATTGGAAAAATTCCATTTGCAAACGAAGGTACCACACACCCTCTACAAATTCTCCCATGAATGAGACACTACAACCCCTTGTATGTCATGAATCCCATGCCTAGTGAGTCTTGATCCATAAGCAATTCATCTACTTCACATGGCTTAGAGAGGCATCACTTGGGAAACACCCCTTAACCTAGGGAAATATCTACCCAATAGGACACCTCGTCATCCCTCCCATATCCAAGCTTGGCAAGTTGCATAATATCTTTGAGACGACTTCCTTATTGAAAAAGGAAGAGATGACTCCCAGGTTGGGAGGGAGCATTGATGTCTTATTGATTTATGGACAGGCATTTTTCAGTTCGAAAAATGGTCCAGGATGAGAAGTTCCCTTTCCAGTTCAGAAAGTGGTTTGATATTTCTGACGGACAAGCATTTTCCAGTTCGGAAAATGGTCCAGATCGAATGGTCATTTTTGTAATGAAAATGATTCGATGGATTGTTGATGTACCATAGACATCAATTCCCCTTGTGGTGTGGGAGAATGGTCTAGGACAATCTCTCTTCTTGATGGTCACTCTCAGTAGTGGTCAAGAAGACTGGTCCGCCTCACCGGACAGTCACTCCTTCGAAGCTCATAGTCGTGAGCAGTTTCGAAGAATGGTCCGTTTTGGAGGTTGGTGCAGGATAGTCATTTCCTTAGGAAATGGTCTGGACAATCATTCCCTGGGGCAGATTCATTCTCTCCAGGTTGCACTTTGTTTAGTGTTGGATGAATGGCCCAAATAGGTGAATGGTTAAGGTTCAACAATTAGGGACAGGCATTCCCTAGGGCAGACTCATTCTCTCCAGGCTGCACTTTGTTTAGAGTCGGAGGAATGGCCCAGATAGGTGAATGGTCCAGGCTCAAAAATCAGGACAGTTATTCTTCCTTGCTTGAGAAGAATAGTCCAGATAGCTCATCATTGATGTTTTACCTTCTAAGGGCAGATGCTCTTCTAGATCTCACAGATGTGAGTGGAAGAATGGCCCAGATGATTCAATTTATATCATTACAATGTTTTATGTGCAGGTTGATATTAGATGATCTGATTGTTATGGAGACTGTATGTCTCTGGACAGTAGATGTATTCTACTGTGGTGGATGTGTTCCACTGATTGTGACTATATGTCAATGATCAAGTATATGTGTGCTATTTGGTGTGGTAGTGTACCACTGGATTGTAGTTATGTACTAGGGATAGACACAGTTGTGTTCTATTGAATGACATTGTTCTGATTGCCTTGAAAACTATCAGTAGTGTTGGAAATGATTATCAGCTAGATGAATGATCAATGGACAGATATTCACCATAGGGAAAATGGTCCAGGACATTTATTCTTCTAGGACATATGTCCAGATTATAAGAATGGCTCTTGTGTCACTCTGTGGAGTGAGTGACTTATCCAACATCATGTCTGATTACTCAGATGGAGTATGGTTTCGAGAGATGATGCAGTTGATGACACTGATAGTGATGATGATTCTCATGATATAATCATGAGATAGTCTATACGACTATGTTGATGCTACTGGGTGAATGGTATGTTTGTGCTAAAGACCATTACCTTCAATACCTCCCTAGCTAGGAGGGAGTGTTGATATTATGGTAGTTGCAGGAGGTATTTACCTCCACGTGTAAACCTAATGAGAATAGAATATTCCAGGAAGCAAGAAGAAACCCTAATTAATTGGTTAATAACCCTAGAAGAAAAGTTGGCTCAAGAGAATGACTTGTATTAGGTTATTAGCCTCCAAGAGAAGAAGTCGACTAAAGGAAATGTTATATACTAAAGAATTAGTACCCAGAATTAGAAGTCGGCCCAAGCAGTATGCCAGAAATAGTATAAATACAAGAGGCCAATCTTCATTCTGGCCAATATTCTCAGAACTGCAGAAGCAACACTTGTGCACACTGTAGTTGGTCATTTTGTGCGCAAGTTTGGAGGAGAGATGTTGTTGCAGCGACTGCAGCTAGCATATTTCGGTTTTGGCTTGGACTCTCTCTTGGTTATGGTTTGGAATTTCTGATCAGCTCTAGTTACTCTTTCTTGGTGCGCTATCTTTGGAGAAAGGTGTGCCACCTTTGTTTGGCTATCTAGTCTAGGGTTTGCTTCCGAAATGATTATCTGTCAAGGTTAAGGTGTTCGAGGTTGGCTTCAGCCTATGGTTGGGTGACAATATTGCTATATTGTCTATGGTTAAACGAGCACATCCATTATATTCTAACAGTCACGATCACCGTTATAATATTCACTAGCCTTATTGGTCTTTGAAAAGAACTTCAAAGTTGGAAATCCACTAACCCCATACTTTTCTCCGAGGTCCTTGTATTTATTAGCATCAACATTGGAAATCACAACATCTTTCTCTGACTTGAAAGCTGTTGCAACCTTTTCATATGTAGGAGCCAAATTTTTGCAGTGACCACACCATGGGGCATAAAACTCAACAAGGACATATTTTGATTCATCAAGAACGACTGAATCAAATTTTCCTGATGTTAACACGACTACCTCAGATGTAGGAATGATCACTTTCACGTTGGTTCCTCCTTTAGTATTCACAAAGTTGGTAAGGTCTTCTGCAGTATGACCACCATTATAGTCTTTTGTCTCTAGTGACCCTTTAGGGAATCACTTAAGAGTTGGAAAACCAGAAACACCATACTTACTGAAAAGGGTTTTATGCTCATCACAGTCAACCTTTGCTATCAATAAAGATTTGATCTTCTTGAAACTTGCCCCAAGTTTCTCATATTTAGGTGCAATTTTTTTACAATGCCTAGACCTACTTATAAAAAATGCAATCCAAAACTTTGGCAGCTTTGACAGTAAGAAGCAGGGCCTCTCTGTTTCCGCAGCTAAGTCCACTTAACTGTCATCCAATATTCTAAAATTTGGCCATAGTGCCCATTTACTACATATGGGACATAGGTTGCATCTTCCTTCTACAAAATCTCCCTATATTGTTTCCATGAAATGTATTTAACTGCAAAAAATTCAGTCTCCTGAAGTGTAAAGGCTTCCAAAGGAATTGGATCCAATGTTGTCACCAAATAAACATCATTAAACTCATTATTAATATAAGTCTCATTATTTATAACATTGGCACTTATAAGGGAAGTATCACCAACAAAAATATGACCTGCATTGGAGATATCCCATTAGTGCAACTATCGCCACGACCTTGATCTGGCATATTTTGAGCGAAGCCGAGAAAAAAAATACGCCCATCACGAAATAACCAGAATTTGCATATATAATCATTGCATTGCCAAACTTGTTTTGTATCATAACAAAAGGAAATACTGCAAGACGTGCACATGGCCTTGGAGCACCATAGAATCCAATTCATAAATTCTTGCATGGAAAATGCGTTGTAGAAGGTGTTATTTATCCTTTAAATAGAGGGCTCTTTCATACTATTTATGCTCAAGCGAAAAGCAATGTCAAACCTTTATTAATCTCATGGTGGTGTTAATTAAAATGTAATACTTAGAACAGACTCTTAGACGACTTACACATGGAATATATTGTGAAAGAGTGGGTCCTCCAAACATAGAGATGGTATGTATGTATGGCTTTATGACATGGACTTTATTAATCCCAAATAAATAGTTAAATTTTGATTTTGGGTAATAAAGTTTGATGTGAAAAGAACATGACAAACCATGGTATAATAATACAACTTTGTTTTTGATATGGAACAAGGTTGAAGACATGGTGCAAGAAGTATATTGGAAAAGTGAAAGTGAGTAATGCCATAGTTGGGTAAGATATGGAATATGTATTCACCATTTTTTTAGAAGGGTTTAAAAACATAAGGATGTAAATGTCCCAATTATGAGTAAAAAAAGAAATGGTATTTGAGAAATGAGAAATGGGAGCCAAATGTGATGGTTCAAGAGCATAAAAACTTAAACAAACACCATAACATCTTGGTCGAATGCTAATAATAAATTTGTGCCTATCTAAGCCTGTAAGTTGTCCAAATTCAACATTGACCAACGACCATCGTTATTAACAAGTATTCATCCTAACTGCAGATATTTTTATGACATCTTCTTTGAGTGTGTAGTAGCAACTCAACAGGAGTGCACAAGACTTTGCACAAGCAATTCTGAAATGAGGGGGGAGCCTATCAATGCTTTGTCGGCTAAGTATTGTTGACAAAGATCGTCATCAACAACTAGATTTGATGGTTTTTGTTTCAGTGTAGGCACAAGTATACTAGGAGATGTTGTGTTTCTCATGCGCTCTACAAAGAGCACATGTCCCCAAGTAGGAGCCAGATGTTATCCCCATTTTGTGGGATAAGTAAGGATATCATGTCTCGAGGCCCTCAAGTTGCAGATATCGAGTGCCGAGAGACTACATGACCAATAGTGTCCACTTGCACAAATGGAGGCCCTTCTCACCACCATAGAGGTCAGGATTTTCAGATGGTATCCACCACACCAGTTGGCTTTCGAAAGGCACTAATCCTTGCTCCATGAGGTACAAGTCAGGTATTATGGTGAGTTCCATTTCAATATTTGAGGCATTTTGAGTATGTTGTATCTTAGAATGCTTTAGATTTAATGACATATGCTTGAACATTATGCCTTTTGCCCCGTTTCACCTCGATGGTTGACATTGTTCCCTAGTAAGTGGTCTTCCTCAGGAATGAGTTTGCTACTAGGAACTCCCTTAAAGAGCTACAGTACCGTTCCCAACCATACTTACCACTTTCCATCACCTAAAACCCCCCATTTCCTTGTCTCTTGGGATTTCAATGTATTGACCCAAGAAGGGGTTGTTCCTCATTCCATGGGATGAAGGGGATAAAGGCCCAGAGGGATTATTGTTGGCTAAAATGATAAAATCCTATATATAGACCTTTCAGATGCTTCACCCAGGGATCCCCGAGAAAGCAATGGAACACTTCTCTGTAAGAAAAGGGGGACCTACAAGAATACATGATAATGAATGGTTAAGGGGTTAGTTGGAGGATATGAGGTCTCATCATGAGATGACCTATAATGATCATGGGTATCTAGCAGTATGAAATTACCATCATCTGGTCACCAAGCCAAGGTAGTGGCTCTCAATTACACAACTGAGAGAAAGGGGGTCTCATCACGAGACAACCTTCTCATTTCTGCAAGGTAATTGTGAGTGACACTATCATTATCTGGACACCACGCCAAGATAGTGTCCTTCAACTCGTACCTCAAAAAATGAAAGAAACAAAGAATGGAAAGAGGATGGGCTTGGAAAAAGTGCATTGCAAACGAAGGTGCCACACACCCTTTACAAAGGCACCCATGAATGAGACACTACAACCCCTTGTATGTCATGAACCCCATGCCCAGTGAGTCTTGATCCATAACCACTTCATCTACTTCACATGGCTAAGAGGGATCACTTGGGAAACACTCCTTGACCTAGGGAAAGATCTACCCAATAGGACAGCTCGTCAACCCTTCCATATCCAAGCTTGGCAAGTTGCATAATGTCTTTGAGCACTTACTTGTTTGAACAAGTAATATTTAATGCACATGCTTAGGTGACTCATTTATTGATTTTATTTACTCAACATGATATTTTGACGTGAGATCCTTGGAGGGCATGCTTATTTGTCTTTGCAAGACCTAGTTGGTGGACAGTTTTGGAAGAACAAGCCTAGCTTGGGCTTCCATGGGGCTTCAATCCCATAGGTTGATTGCCAAGGGCCTACATGTTGGATGACAGAGACGTACCTTTAGAGGCCTAGAAGACATCATGGTTGACATGACCTAGCCCTTACATGCCAAATGTTTTGCCTCTCCTAGGAAAAACATCACCTTTGGAAGCTTGATGTCACCTAAAGGGTTAGGGTTCAATGGTGAAGGTATTGCTTGATGATGTGTGGCCCGTGTTGAAAGAAGGAAGCTTGAAGACCATCAAGAGAAGGCTTGGATGAATGAAAAGTGGCCTTTGGAGGCCGATCCATGCGTCTACTACCCCAACGACTTCTTCAAAGTGCCAAAATGTTCCCTAAAGGGGTGAGGTCACCTATTCTAGGGTTTCTTTTGTGTAAAAGTGAATTTTAAAGGTGAATTGTTTAATATTATTTTGTTGCAAGGGGTAAGATAAGGGTTTTGGAACCCTTATATTATGTTTTATCCTTGCTAATGTGGACAAACTATGTGAATGTCATTTTGTATAAATAAAGATCATAAGATCTCATTTTGAATCATAACTGTCCTATTAGGAAGAGCTAAGGACTGGAATTTTCGCTACCCTTGAGGATTTTTGTTATCTTGTACTATTGTATGGTGTTTCTTTGGTTATGGAGTACATGATGATGTTGCACTAGCTCTTGGAGGTCATTTTCTAACTATTGTAGTGGTTATCTTGGCATGTTATGGTTTATCTTGTTGCTATTTGGATTGGTAAGGCTTTTACATGTTGCTATCATTTGTAATTCAAGCTCAAGGTAGACTTTGCTAAAGAGTAGGAAGTATAAGTGCATTCACCCCTACTCTAGCTCCACAATAATTTTTGAACATAGAATAATTGTTTGCAAGGGTTTTCTAAGGAAGTATAAGGGCATACACCCCTTAGTTTTAAACCCTAGCTAGGTTAGCCTTCGGGAATACGATGGTTTATACCCCCAAGGAGGTAGTAGCTTTATCTCTTTTCTTTTTAACCCCATTAACCCATAATCAAAGGCGCTAGTCATTGCATTGGAGAAATAAAATGTTGCATTGGTAAACGTGAAAAGTTGATGTTTTGAGGTTCTCTCACCTGGACATTGTTCCTTGAGCCGTAGGCTATCTTGCCTCATTGAGGCATCCTCTTTCACCTACTAAAACTTGATGCAGTTACAAAACTAACCTACAGCCATTAGAGCTGCAGAAATCATACCCTTTAACCCTAGATAACTCCTAAACTAACTATAGGAATTGGCTACAACTTTTCCCTAACAAACTACTAACCCTAACACACTTTTTGAGCTAGTTTGAGGTGATTTTCATTGGATGATTTTTCTGTTACAATGCTTGGTTTGCTACAACCATAAGGTTGATAAATATAATTGCAATAACCTTTTTGTTGCAGCCTTGCTTTTATGCTAAAGTATTGCTTTATCATTGTTGAGTTAAACTAGTCTTAACTAGCTTGTCTCTTGCTTTTTCAATTAGACTTTTTGGCACTTATTTTGCAGCTCCTATTATCTTTTATGTGATGATATATATCATTTATTTTTGCTGCAATTAGATACAACAAGATTAATTGTTTTTTCCACCTAACATACTGCATTGTATACTTTGTTTTCATTGTGTCTCGGGCATGTATTCTTCTCTCAACAAATCACTCAAAGCATTGGAAACCATAAACCTTCCCCAAGACTCATTGCCAAGTTCCCTTTTCCATCTAGAAACTTTACCTTTAGGGGCATCCATTCATACATCTCATTTTCCGTCTCAATCCCCCTTAGGGTCACCGAGATTCCCCCCTTGAGGTGACTTACCTCACCTTTAAAGTGACAGGAACACCTACCTAAGGTTACAGTGGGTAGGTATTCTCTAAGTTTTCGCCAATTGGTGGTTGGGTCGGGCTTTGCCCAATCTACAACTTGTGCGATAACAAATCCCAAATTGTGTCTCAAGATGATCCCCTTCTCTTTAGATCCCAAGCTCTGAAACCATGTCAATTTTCACATGCAACTCTATGTGACTAATTTCATATCTGAAAATTGCTTCCTAGTGATCTAATAGTAAACCCTACCTATTATCACTGAACAATTGTACACTAAAATTATTGACTGAAAAATATGGTAGTTGAAACAACAAGATTAGAGAAGAATCGTCAACACATATGAGACACAAAATTTCTATTATGTAACTTTATCAAGTTCAAAAATTATGAGGGAAAAACCAACCCTCCCATCCAATACAAATTCACCAAAATCTAAGTACAACCTTGTCCTCCAATAACAAACAAATCAGAAAACCAAACCTTAGCAAATCCCTGGAAGTTTCCTCTGCCCACAAATTTGTTGCAAACCACTTGGACGACATGTTGACATCACCTATGTTGCTACCAATGTCATCCTATATATACCTACTCCTACCAAGAAAACTTTGTATGACTGTACGTGATTCACCTTACTGCAACCCACAAACATACATGATCGTGCCCACTACAACCTGTGTATACGTGATTCACCTTACTGCAACCCCTGTACATACGCAATTGTGCCCACTGCAACCCATGTACATGCACGAAGACATGTACATTCACTTTTGTATGATTTGCAAGAGTTACAAACATTCCCTTGTTGAAATCACCAAGCTCCTTGACACAATTGCAAACTCACTTATGCCAACTCCATCATGTCTCCGCACACTCTTTTCACAATATGAAATGTCACAATGACTTTTCTCCTTTATATACAAGTCTTAGGGGTTAACATAGAAGACCCTCCACAAGTCAACATCAAATTACACTTTCTTGTCAGTGTGAAGCCCCAACACAACCGCACAAAGCCCATCACCAAACCCATGAAGCCCAAGCTTCATTCCAAAGGTGGTTTTCACCAAAAGAAGAGTGTAATGTGGTGCTCATGATGATTTCCACATGCCCAACACCTAGGGCATGTGAGAATACCTACCCGAAGCTAGAAAAATCAACAAAAATGTTCTCAAATATTTGAGGGGCACAATGGAGTATGGTCTAAGATATCTTGGAGATGAAGTGAAGTTGCAGTAGTACATAGAATCAAAATGGGAAGGCAATGCAATAGACATGAAGAGAAACTCAAGGTGCTACTTTAGCTTGGGACCAATGATGATATACTTGTTCAGCATGAAGAAGACTTCCATGGAACTTAGCTCAACAGAGAGAGATTATATGGTAACTAATACAATGAGTTGTAAGGCCATTTGGCTTCGTGAGTTGCTCATTGATTTATTTGATCAGGAGTTGGATCCCACATTGATTTACTGTGATAATCAGAGTTGTATCAAGCTCTTTCAAAATCTAGTGTTTCATGACACGTCCAAGCACATAGAGATTAGATATCACTTCATTCAAGATAGGACTCAAAAGGGAACACTGAAGCTCCAATTTATTCCCACCAATCAACAGGGACCTAATATTATGACCAAGCTCTTAGCAAAAGGGAAGTTTGAAGAATTTAGAGACATACTTGGATAGGTGGAGAATTCATTCCTCGCTAAGAGGGATTGTTGCGAAATGTAGCTCAAGCAGGAGCTTCTTGCACAAGTTAGGTGTGAACTTGTGAGAAGTAGTTTGAGACGATTTCTTAGTGACCACTTAGGGAAAGTGGAAAATAGTACCATTTTATAATTTCACTTAAATAAATAAAAGTGAAAGTCAAATTTCCCATGTTCTCCTAATCTTAGAAATCTAAATGAGATATTCTAAAATATGAGTGAGTTAGATTTGTTCCAATCTTGGTCGTACACTTCCATCTTAGTCATACACTTCATTGTTGAGATAAGGTGGTCATTAGGATTAAGGAGATTAGTTGTTAAGATTTGGAAAATCAGTTGCTTAGATTGAGAAGGTTAATTATCTCTCTCAAAGCATCAATATGAATGTTATCCCCATTTCCTAGGGATAACTAAGGAGATGATGTCTCGAGGCCCTCAGGTTGCAGACATGGAGTATTGAGAGATAGATGTCTGACAATGTCCACTTGCACAGACAGAGGCCCACCTCACCAACACAGATCTCAAGTTCATCACGATGGTATCCACCACATCAACTTACTTTCAGAAGACATTGAGTCTTGCTCCATGAGGTACAATCCGTGTATTATGGTGAGTGTTATTTCAATATTTGAGGCATTTGCGTATGTTGCATTTAGAGCTGCTTTTGATTATGTGACGTCTGCTTGGAAATTATGCTCTTTTCCTTGTTTCACCTTGGTGGTTGACATTGGGCCCTAGTAAGTGTTCACCCTTAGGGATGGGTTCGCTATTGGGAAGTCTCTGCGATGAGTCATCGTGCCATTCCTGACCATACTTGTCATTTTCCACACTTTGTCCCCTCATCTCCTTATCTTTTGGGATTTTTGGGTGTACTGACCCAAGAAGGGATTGTCCCTCATTTCATGGGAAGAAGGGGTTGAAGGCCCAAAGGGGAATGTAGTTGAAAAAATATAAAAGCCATATTATGAAC
>SNQJ01S0046415.1:24783-48755 GCA_010110895.2 Picea sitchensis
GACAAGAATTAGGATTCTGAGCCTAATGAAATTGAAGCAAAATTTGTGAGAAGACTAAAGAAAGGATCAGGCAAGTGCCAAGGAAAGTTTCCCTTCAAATGTTTTAACTGTGGAAATATAGGTCACTTTTCATCTAAGTTTCCAAACAAGAAGAAGGGCCAGAACTCTGAAGGTGAAGACAAGTACAAATCCAAAAGATTTGGTCAAAAGAAAAGTTTATGTGTAAATAATGATGACTCTTGAGAAGACACAAATAGTGACTCCTCCTATGAAGATAAGGTAAATGACTTCGTGTTTATGGCCAAAGAGGATTATGATAATAAAATCACAGGAAGTGATGTTAATGATGAAGAAGTTGTGGTTGACTTGGAAGGAGAGTTGATTAGTGTTTTGGAAGAGATTGATAGACTTAGGTTGAAGAAGAGAAAGAAAAAACAATTGCTAATACAGTTTGAGAAAGGCAGTAAACAACCCGATGAAGACTTGTTCCTGCTAAAAGTTGAATTAGAAGAGGCAAAGAAAATAGAAGACATTCTGAAACAACAATTATTAGAGAAGAAGACAAGATGTGAAACTCTGGTAGAAGAAGTAGTGAAAACTAGAAAAGAGTTGGAGAAGTTTCAATCCTTGTATCACTAGAATCTATCAAGCATCAAAGCCTCAAAAAGATTATCCACCATTATGAATCAGAAAAGGAATCCAAAGTTGAAAACTAGTTTGGGTTATGAAGAGGGATCAAGTAGTGGTTAGCTAAGCAACAAAGAATCCATCAAGTTTGTTGCCACCAATGACAACAACAAATCTACAGAAACAAAGGAAGATAATCATCCTTCAACCTTGTATCACTAGAATCTTATCAAGCATCAAAAGCCTCAAAAAGATTATCCACCATTATGAATCAGGAAAAGGAATCCAAAGTTGAAAACTAGTTTTGGCTATGAAGAGGGATCAAGTAGTGGTTAGCTGCTAAACAAAGAATCCATCAAGTTTGTTGCCACCCAATGACAACAACAAATCTACAGAAACAAAGGAAGATAATCAATCCACCAAGGAGGAGTAAAGAAAAAGGTGCTAGAACTGAATTTGAAGAACAAATAAATAATACAATCTCTCTGCTCAAGGAAATCATCAACATGGAAGAAATGGACCTGCTCAAAGAAGACAACCATTTCTAGGTACATAGATTTTTCTATGGATATTGTTTCTGCTATTCTAACTTTGGCCACAAAGCTATAAATTATTCCTTAATATTTACACACAATAAATAAAGACACCCAAGGAATAAACATCTTCCACAACAAAGAATGAGATAGCCATAAACAAAAAAACCACATATTGCAAATGGTCAAATTAATTTTAAAGAGACATGAAATTGAGGAGGTCAAGAAATAATTATCAATCAATGAGTAGACAATGTTGCAACAACTACTTTGACCTATTGAACAATGAGCTGAATTTACAACTGTCATAAATTCAACCACAAAGATGCAACCCACCATCTAAAGATTACAAAGAAGATCAAAGGATAAAACCCTTAGCCATAAATGCCAACACATGGAAAAAGAAAAGATATGGAAAATGTGGTCCAGTACTTTCAACTCAAAACAAAAGGAATATTGAATATAGATAGTGTGGATGTTCCAAGCACATGATTAGAGAAAAGGATAGGCCCTTGCCTATGGGTAAATAAAAATAGGAAAAATGATCTTGAAAATGACGAACCAGGTAAATCACGGATAAAGGGATGGTGAGTTTGAGTAATGGAAAACGAGATTCTCAGGATGAGCTGTTTGTAGATGATTTGAAACATAATTTTCTCAGTATGTCAAATGTGCGATAGAGGCTTTGAAGAGGTGTTCACGTCCAAAAGAGTGTAAGGTAAATGTAAAATCAGGACAAGTGGTATTATAGGTACATGGATAGATAATGATGTTGATATTGAATCCTCCCATGCAAGAAAATAATAAGTAGAAGAAGAACTCATGTCATAAGACGGAAGTAGAAGTTGTGAAGGTTGAGAAGTCAAACACTAAAATCAAGTTCTTGAACAACTCCATGACCCTGATGAGATATCAGAGCAGTTAGATATCACCAAATGAAAAATCCGTCCTTGGATAGAACAAGGAAGAAACCAGTACTCCTAAGAAACCTGATATAGGACCTTCATTTTTAAAAAGAGAAAGTGAGATGACTCAGGTTCTTCATACTTTTTTGTTGTGATGAATATGGTCATAGAAACCTTGGATTGTAGGTATCATGGAAGAAAAAAATGAAATTGCAATAATAGAGATCGATGAGAACCAATGGGAAGATCCAAGAGTTGTTTGAATAAGTGAGCTATAATTGTGCAGTGTTCTAGTAGGAAAATTACATCCGCAACAACAAAATTCTAATGTACATTAAATACTATAGAGATAACAAGAGGAAATACCTTGTCAGAAAGAGATAATATTTTACCAAAGGGAAAGAGTAGTCATAAGAAGAGAGAGAAGAGTGACAGGAGCAATTTAGTTATGACAAGAAAAGGCTGATGAAATTGAGTCCCAGTAAGAGAGTTGAACAACATTGAGTCCCGCTATAGAGGACACAACTACAGCTGAAGATGAACATGTCCAAGAATCAGGAAGAGAAGAATCTGAGTTGATACAAATACCTCAGTAGGACTCAAATAAGAGAATCCATCCTGTCGAGGGGAGTATGTATTGGTTGAATATATGATACCCTGAAAATTAATGCAATAGCTCAGGGGATCATACTCTATTTGACATTTGATGTCAAAGGGGAGAAAGGAGGGTCCGATGCTACGTACTTGGAGGTCTAAGCCGAATAGTGCAAATGTTTAGGGGTTTCCATCACCGCCAAAGGGGGATATTGTTGGCAGTTATAGTGTAGAGTGTGCTTGTCATTGATGGAAAGAACAAAAACGATGTTGGCAGGTTTATAGGGAGAGTGTGCATGGTTAAAACAATGAAGACAATGTAGAGCAAGCTCGATAAGATTAGGAGGAATAGCATAGAGTTCCACATAGAGCGCAAGTGTGCGCAAGGCCAAGGTCAAGTTTCATTAACAAAATATCAGGAGAGATAGTGTTCTGAGATGTGCAGATGAGATCCCATACATCAAGGCTCACAGAAGGGTCAAAGGTCACATCCTTTCGGAATAGGGTTGTGGTCATAGCTGGTCACACCGCTGAAAGAGGAAGGAGCTAGTTGCTAGGCTCTACCTAGGAGTTTCATGAGTTGGGAGAATCAAGGAAACTCACAGCACAACTTCGCGAAACGTGATTTCCCTACAAGATCTGTCATCGGATCACTATGGGTCGTGGACCATTGATTTGACACAAAGTATTTCAGATATCAGTCAGAGTCAAGGTTGACTCCACGTCAAACACTCTGGACATGCGAGGTCATGGATCTGATTCTACCACATTGATGTAGGAAGGAGAGATCTGGTCTACAGAATTGAGAGGAAAAATATGAACTAAGCTCCATTCAAGAGCACCTTCAATATCATGAGATTGATAGTCGTGCTCCATTAGCCTAACATGTTCGGCCTTGACATTTCAATGAATGGGATGAAATTGAAACTACACAGCTTTGGAGAAAGAACGATGGAGGCTCATAGCAATTGTGGGGCGAAAAGCGTAAGCTACCTCAAACTGCTCATGGATCTGCCCATTAAATCGCGGGTCATGTGGGAAGTTCATAGCCTGAAGGTCATATCAATATGAAAAGGAGATAGCACTTCACTAAACGGAGCCCGGAAGAGCCTTTTGAATCGGAGCTCTTATCACCATTGGTGGTCACGCATTGAAGGCTTAGAAGTGAAAGAAACCATAATTGACTGGTTGTGACCAACAGAATGAAGCGGATTGTATTGGCCGTGAGAACTATAGAGTTTGAGGGTGATTCCTGTGAGTAGCCGAAGAGTCTTAAGCAACTTCCAAAGGAATGAAGATCACATAATAACAATTGACATATTTAAAGTGCCAAAGTTTTGTAACTGCAACAAAGAGGATAAATCTTGATTGTTATAGAGAAGACGAAGAGTCGCACTACCAGAGAAGGTAGATAATATCAACATAACACCTGCTGGATGATGAACCCATGGAGCTAACTGCCAGGGATAACTAAGAGTTTCCATGATGATCAAGAAGATGACTCAACGTATGAATGACATGAAGAATAGATAAGACATGGAGTGTATTTTGGATAGTGAGGCATGTGGGTAGGATGATACATTGTGGAGAATCAAAAGTGGAGATCGGTGGCACAGTGAAGAGTATGCAGAGGCATTGTGCAGAGGATGCATTTGGTGCACAAAGAATATAAAAACCAGAACAAAGAAGATATTGGGGTTTTTGTTGTTGAGGGGAGGATTCAAGTGTGAGAAAAGAGGCAGAGCCCAGGAGTAGAAATACACAACAGATTAAGGTTGCATTGAAGGAACATGGTGCAAAGAGTATAAATAGAGATGAACAAAAAGTGCAAGGTGTGTACAGAAGACAATGATGCAGACAGAGAAACGCAATGTAGCAGAACAATGATGATATAGGTAAGCCATACATAAATGTTGTATCAATCGCGTGATAAATTCAAGAAAGCAAAGATTGATATTTTGGGGTGGTTGGGAGGTGCTAGGGAGGATTGGTGTCCCAAAGCTCTCGCTGGGTTCTTGAACATAGGGGAGTTGTATCTTCCACCGTTGTAGCCAAAACTAGGGGTGGCGTGGCGGTGCAAGTGGAGAACAATTGTTTTCTCTGCTATACAAAGTTGGTGCCTCCGTGTGTACCTGGAAGTTGGTGTTTCCATCCATTTGGTGCTCCGAACACTTAACGAGTTGGTGCTTCCTTCTCTCAGTGGGTGCTAGAGAAACCAGGGAGTTGGTGCTTCCTCTGGTGGGTGCTAGAGAAAACTAGGAGCTGGTGCTCTTCTAGTGGGTGCTAGAGGAAACCGTATAGAGTTGGTGCTCTCTGTAAGTTGCATCTTGCAAAAATGAGGTGGTAGCCTCACAAATGAGTTGGTTCTCATGGTATACAAGAATGATAATGTACAGAAAAAATAAAAGATTACTTATCATAACAAGAAGAAGAGGTTTTTACCCTTTATGGGTTTCTAGGAAATATTTGTCTCGGTATACTTCATGTGTGATTGATGTTGAATAAGCTATTGCTTAACCCCTCATTATTGTGATTGTCATTATTCTCTACAAAGAGTTTAAAATACACATAATTGTTTAAGCATGATAAAAATTGATTCAATTCTCTCAGTTGTCCAACAAACCAACAATAACAACCATCAAAGTACACATAACACAACTAATGATAAAGGAGTTCAAAGTGCTAAAAACAATGTCTTATATAATTTTCAAAATTCCAAATAGATGGCTCTAATGTCTCCAAAACATTGAAAAACCCCTTAGTTGGGCCTTTTTAGCACCTTGGATTTGGCCAGAAAGGAAGAATCATATCCCTCCTCGAAAAATTTTCCTTCAATTTTGTTGTCTCTCGGATCTCCAACTCAGAAATTTGTGTGTGACTAACTCACCCTACAAGCCATCGAGCCAAAAACCCATCACACCACGCATCCTGAAATTCATGGAAAATTGTTGAATGATTAGCGCGATTTGCACCCTCTAGGGTGGAGGTGTTGATTGCATGCTATCGAGGTGTCCAAGACCTAGGTGCTATATCTGGCACCCCATGGCTAACTGTTGCACTCATCCCCATTTATGTGTTGGTGCCATGTGCTATTGACACTTGGTTGGGCATGTGGAAACTTGACCATTGGTTTGTTTTATGTGTTAAACCCTGAGTGCCAATGGTTATGTGAATGGTTGCATGTTGTGGTATGAACCAAGGGCTGGGGCTGCTGTGACCCTTTTTTCCGCCACCCATACACATATTTCAATTCAAATAAGTATGATATCCTATATGGTTTAGGAATAATGCATAGGCAGGTTGGTGGCCCGACCTATACAAATACTATGCCACTACCCATGGAGTTCAGGGTTTCAACCCTCGCAGACTACCACAACATTTTATATATCATAGGGGTGCCACGTGGTATCCCATGATTTGGGCCATGGAAACCCACGACAATATATGGCAATCAAGTATCCCCATATCTAGGGATAACTAGGGAGATCATAGTCTTGAGGCCAACAGGTCCTAGAAATGGAGTACCGAGAGTGATTGATCTGAGTATTGTATTCTGAGGGCCCATCTCTTTCTTCCCCCAGACTTGTTCCTGTCAGCAGCTACAACCTCCATCACCAACGGGCTTGGACTCCCAGCATCTGAGAGGACTCTGCTCCATGAGGTAATTAGTCCAAGGTATCATGGTATGCTTCCATGTTTGATTGTTATAACCTTCTTATATATGCATTAGGTTCCTTTCATTTCTGATGAATTCTTGGATCTTACACTAACCACTTGGCCATTATTGGGGTGATTAATGGGGTGATCTTAGCAAGTTTGTATTCATGGGTTTTGGTTAGCCACCAAAGGGGATTGGTGTATTTACCTGTCCGCCTCCCACCATTCTATCATTTTACATCTTTATCTCCCATTCATCCATCCCATTCTAGTCCGGCCATTAGGATGACCTTTTGAGGGTTACACTTTGTCTTGTGGGAAGAAGGCCCTAAAGGCCGGGGTAAAAAGAAGTTGGTAAAAGATAAAAGCCATAAGAAATGAAACTCAGAGATGCTTCATTTCAGGGGATCCCTTAGAAGGCAATAAAAGGCCTCTGATAAGAAACCAAAGGGACCTCAAGAAAATTAACAAAACAAGACCTAACTAAGAGGGATGGGAGGTCTCCCATCACAAGCCGACCCATTTATGTTCATAGGTATCCAAATCAAGATGATTATTGCCATTATCTGGTCACCACGCCAGGCGCTGACCTTTGGTTGTATGGCTAAGGAAAGGGGGTCTCATCAATGAGCCAACCTTTTATCATTTCTGTGAAGATACCAGTGGGTAACACTGTCAGCTCCTGTCACTACACCAAGGCAGTGTCCTCTTGGTCAGACCTAGAAGTAATAAAGAAAGAAAAGAAATAAATGAAAACAAAGGCAAATAAAGGGGCTTGGAAAAGTGCATCCATGATGGTTACAACTCACCTCCTACAGAGGAACCCACGAACAACACCTACCCCTAGTCTTACTATGACTCAACATCCCTAGAATCATCACCACTTTATACATGGCTTGAATGACCTCCGAGAAACTTTCTCTTTGTGGGTATTAACCCAATAGGTTATTCTTTTGGTTTCTTCACCATAGTAGATATGTAATGTCTTTGAGCTCTAGATGATATGTTAGGGATTTCATGCATGTATTTGATAAATTTAATCATGAAATGTGATTGACATTACTGCTATGATCCTGAGTAGACTGATGAGCCATGGAGGGTGTATTTTTTGATGTGCGTGACCATACCCTGGCTGGACAAAAGCCTAGTGGACTCTGATATGGCTGGGGATAAGTGATTAGCTCGAACTCCATGGGGTTGAAGAGCCCATCATATGGTTGTAGGGATCCTATCAGTGGCAGAGACATGACAACGTTGTGATGAGCCAACTTTAGAGAAGGAAAGAAGGACATCCCACTTTCAGACACTCAAGGAGTCTCTAATCTAGGGGGGATCACCTATTGTAGATGGGACGATTGCTTTTGATGTACATGACTTCACCTGAGGCAGCTGGACGTTTATCTGGAGCATGTGGCAGTGTGATAGGATCATTTGGCACATGTATGGCTTTGGTGGCTGAGCCCCAGAAGGGGCCAACCGTTCTGGCTCGGATGCCGGAAGCTTGGCCCAAAAGGCCAACGCCTCCCGTGCTGGGCCCCATCGCCTCCTTTTTAGCTCATATTATGACATTTAAAGTGATGAATGTAAAACAATGTAATTTAAAGGTCAGCCTTGTTTATTGTTTTAATGACCTAATTTTAAAATTAAAGGTCATTTGATGATATAAATAGAGGACGTTAAGACTCATTTTCATTACAATAAACTCACTTCTTAGAGAGATGGGCGGTTCCCTTTGTCTTGTTATTATTGCCTTTGGAAGTGAGGCACAACTCTTGTGGAGGATTTTTCTTGGCATGTTATGGGGTTCTCTTTCATTGGAAGGTTTACAAACTAGGGTTTGATAAGTTTTTCATTGATTTGTAAGTGTATTTCATGCAAAACCTTAATTGAATGGTTGTAGGTTAAATCTCTCTTGCATTTATTAATACATTGCTATTATATTGCTTAATCTTGAAAACCCTAGGTAGCAAGCACACAAGTAGGTCCCTGCTATATGTCCCCAAGGATTGAGAAACTTGTTTTAGCTTACTGATTAAGGAGGATTTAGCCTAGTCGTAAGCTACACTAGTCATCCTTTTCTGAGTTATCTTTGAACATAAGTTTAGCCAGGTGTTAGGGCACATCCTAGTCTAGTTGATTCTACACCTAGGGTTTTGACTCTTAGGGTTTGAAGGGCCTTGCTCTGCAAACACTTTTCACCCCTTAGATTTATGTTTTTAAAGCTGCCGCTTTGCCAAGGATATTTGGATAAGAGGGAGGAGCATGAGGCCTTTCTTAAGAAACAATGGAATGAGCCTCCCCTTAGGGTTTTGATCTAGGGCCCTTCCATTGCAGCACCACAGAACCTAACTCTCCAGTCCTTAGATTTTGATCCTCCTAAGACCTTGCCCTTTGTTTCACCTTACAATACCCTGGCACTAGGCTCATCTCTCTCCAATGTTGTTGAGCTTGTTGTGCCAAAAACAACTTTTCAAACTATTAAATTTGAAACCCTAACTAACTCCCAACCCTCCAACTAAACCTAGATTAATGATGATGTCATGCCCCTTTTGAGCTTTTGTTGATAGGAAAAACATTGTGGCTTAGCTTCATCCAATGATGACATTGGCTGGCTGATTCATTTTCATTGGCCACCAGTAAAAACATTGACCTCCCCTTGTCTATAAACTATTAAACTAAACAATAATACATCATCTCTAGCCTAGTGACGCAACAACCATTGTATATGAGCATTTAATTTATATTTAATGTATTGTGTTAATCCAAGGATAAATCATTTCTGTTGGATGCTATATCATTCTAGCTTTATTGAGAAGTAATAGTATAAGCTATAGTCATTTTGAAACATTGACTTCTGCCTAATGTTTACTGCTGTCTATGCTCATATACATTGAATGTTGATAGTCATTGATTAATGGCTTATTAACTAATCGCATGTATTAGTTTTATTGCTGTCTTGTCTCACTAATAGGTACTTCTTCCGTGGTATTTCTTCATATTGACCATCTTCTTGGCGGTAACGGTGAAGGGAAAACCTACCTTAATCCTTTGAGCATTAATCCCTTGACCCTTTTCCCTTCAACACCCCATATTACAAGGATCGCCTCTTGTTCTGGCTTAGAATTCTAAAAGGAAAGAGCCCCCCATCAAGGTGATAGTGGTGGGGGAAGCTCCTGTTATGCCAGCTCTGGACCATTACCCCCAGCTACTTTTGATCTAAACTAAACCGAAAAGGATAACATTTTGGCACTATTTCCGGGGAATCGAAAGTCAATATTCCTCAAATCCATACAAATATTTTGTTAAGCCTTTCCTCAAAGACCTTTTCTTACAAGCTTACCCGGGTGACTCCACTCAAGACCCTTTTCCCCTATTCTTTTGTAGTTTCAAGGAAACTATCTGAAAACTCCACAAACCAGAAGGAGGGCTCACAAGCCTCTCTACCTTCGTAAGGGAAGCTCTCAAGCACTCTGTCAAGTCACTTTTGGAAAAGAGACTTCCTTTTAAATATGATTACTGACCGATACTACAAAACCCGGGCCAACAATCGGAGACAATGGTCATCTACCTTGTTCAAGCCTTTAGACATGTCATCCATACCTGGTTACCTCTAGGCAAATGCCACCTAAATATGAGAAGTGGTTGCTGTTTACCAGCACTGATGCCAATAGTGCCTGAGACTGAGATTCACTGACACCTGACACTGAGACTGATTCTCATCTGAATTCCCCCAAGCCACCATCCTAAAAGATGATTACCTTGTTGACATTTATTCTAGATATTTCAATGGCCAACTAGGGTATCTCCTGAGACAAAGGACCTCAATCCATTCAAGAAGCCCAAGAGATTGCAAAAAATATTGAAGGAAATATCCTTTCATACAAGATTGGTTCTTTGCCAACCTTAGGGAGAAAATAGACATCAAGCAGAAAGGGGTACACAATGATGAGCCTGCCGTGATCTCTGACCAAGACGCTAGTTGCCAAGCTTCAGATAGCATCAAGAAGAATCATGAGGAAATGATGAACCGGATCGTGGAGACTTGAGAAATCCCAGACCCGTGCACCTGCACTTCCAATCAAAGGGCCATTCCAAAGTAACCTCAAAATTGTCCCGAAGAATGAAAGTGAAGTTCCAAATACTCTGGCCACTACAAATGTCGTTGATGAAAATCCTTGGTGTCCTGAGTGAAGCACATTGGGAGAATGAGTGTCCTTATAGTGCCAGCCAGCAACAAGTCAACAACTTTGACTGCTCTCAGGTTTCCCTCAAATAAAAATTACCTGATGAAGAACATCAACAGCCCTGAAGGAAGCAGCCCGAAAGCAACAAGATTAGCAATAACTAACAACTTTGTAAGGTAGCTAGAGAGGTAGTGGTGGGAATCTTAGGGCCCATAGTGATACTAGTGAAGGTCATTCAAATGTAAGGAGGACTAGGTCTACTATATTATTAAATAAGGCTCCATATGGTAGTTAGATGCTAATAAATGTAAGAGGACTCTTAGGGAAGGTTCTACTTAGAAGATTCCCTCCTCTAGAATGTTCTTAGTGATGGTAGCAGTTCATATAAAGGGTTCAAGCAATGTGTAATGAGACATGAAAGAAGTATTATATTTGGAGACTGATAGCTCAATAGGAGGATGCCCCCTAAAAGAGGCAAGTGAACAAAGAGAGATCCTTCCATAATATGATCCATTGTATGGTGTTTCCCCACCGTAAGGGTTTGATAGTAATAAAGAAGATTTTGCATATTGTCTTTCTATATCTATTGTGGTGATTTTGTATTCAGTCTTGGTTCTTAACAATTGGTATCTTGTTTGTGGATCTATTGTGCATTCAATATTTATGGTGATTATATCTTCAGACTTGGTATTGGTTCTTAAACAAGTGGTAATGAGCACTTTCCTTGATCGGAGTTGTGGGCAAATATTTTTTATTTTTGAAGTTTTTTTTTCGGAGCAGAAAAAGAGGGCCAATGACATTATCGGTCGGTATATTTCTATGCAAAATTTTAGAAAAGGGTTGTATATCTGAGTTCCTCTCAGAAAACACCCAATTTTTAAAAAAAAATCAATCTAAACGGAGTCTCGAAGGTCAAGATATTGAGGTTTTTTTTTTTTTTTTTTTTTTTTTTTTTTTTTTTTTTTTTTTTTTTTTTTTTTTTTTTTATTTATGTAGCATTTGAGGCCGAATTTTCCCAAATAAAATACAAATATGAGTTCCTCCCACAAATTCACCCAATTTCAAAAAATGGGTTTCTGAAATGGAGTCCGGTAAGTGAAGTTATGGTCATTTTAAGTTCAGCAGCTTTTTAGGGTTTTTCCAAAAGCCATGATTTTCTACTAAAACTTATTGGGTCTATTTTTTGAGTTTTTTCAGGACGGCTGCAGGACCGAAGAGTTCATAGGGTGCTCAGGATGCATTATTTCATCTCAAACTTGAAAGAAATTCTTGAATCATTCAAAGCCCAATTGGATGATAGATTGATGCATTTTGCACATGGCCTCACAAACAGCCTCACACATGGCCTAACAGACAACCTCACACATGGCCTTAATGATAGTTTTCGTAGTATTCAAGATTCATTGAACAACATGCAGGAGACATTTCTTATGCAGGGCCTCATGCATGAATATAATCAAGAAAGATATGCTTGGTATGATTTTGAGGACGATTGTGATGATTGTATATGGATAGCTGTTACTCGGGATGACAACCACTTCCATATTTTATTTGATGACTCTACTCCACCTTCAGAGAACATCAATGTCCCAGATCAGGAGCTAGTTACCAGCGTTCAGCCTGCATATATTCTATAGTGGTATTATTTCTTCCATATTCTTCTATGACCCTTTCCACTATGTGGATGGATCTTCATTTGGATCCATTAAGGATAGGAAGTCAGCCTTTGGATCATCATCATTTGAGTTGGTTATTGGGTTCCAAAATCTTCTACGGGGAGTTCACATGAGCCCTTGGACATGGGACCCAGAAGCTTACAATGGTGGTTGGACTACTTCAACATGGTGGATTTTTTTTCTACATGGGACTTTGGTTCTTCGGCCTTCTTCAAAGATTAATGGGTCCAAAATTATCCATGGGACCCCGGTATATGGTTGTACATCAAGCGCTTGAGGACAAACACTTGCTGGGGATGGAATGTGCTGTAGCTAGAGAGGTATTGGGTGGGGCCCAGAGGGCCCATAGTGATAATAGTGGAGGTCATTCAATGGGCAGCACTAGGTCCACTATATTATTAAACAAGGCCCACTATGGTAGTTAGATAATAAATGTAAGAGGATCTCCTTAGAAGGTTCTACTTCTAGAAGATTCCTCCTCTAGAATGTTCTTAGGTGATGGTAGCACTATATAAAGGTTCAAGCAATGAATGAGACATGAAAGAAGTATTGTATTTGGAGCAATAGCCTAATAGGAGGGAGCCCCCTCAAAGAGGCAAGTGAATGAGAGGATCCTTCCATAATATGATCCATTGTATGGTGTTGCCCACTCTAAGGGTTTGATAGTAATAAAGAAGATTTTGCCTATTGTTCTTCTATATCTATTGTGGGTGTTTTGTATTCAGTCTCCTTGGTTCTTAACAAACTTGGACCAAGAATCACGAGAGAAGTTAAAAAGCAAGAAGTTCAAGTATACCAGAGAAAGAACCCAAGCCAAACTACAAATGATCAGCTGAAATCTTTTGAGGTTCTTCCTCCCAAAACTTCCAAAGCTCATAAGATTACCCTTGATTTTGATTTTGAAGAGCTTTGTCGAAGATGTATGTGAATGTTCCCTTGAAAGAAGCAATAAAGATCTCTTCTATTAAAGTACGCTTCAACACCTTCTTTTCGGAACGACCGAGCCTATGGACCCCCCAATCATTCTGCAAGACGATCATTTTAGAATCCAAGATGGTGAAACTAATTTTCTTCATGAGTCTTAGATGAACAAATATCTCAACAACCTATGCTGATATGGTATGGTGCAAACATGATGTCTCTAAAGTCATGCAGCAGATGGGCTTGAAGGTAACCAGGCACTACAGAAATGTGTGTGGATTTGAATCTAAAGCTATACCCACACATGGTGTCATTGAAAATGTCGAAGTACAACTAAAGGAATTCCCCGAGAAGACATTTCACATAGACATAATAATTGTTGATGTCCCGGATATATGGGGAATGTTGTTATCTAGGAATTTTGGTACAATGATAGGTGGTCCTTGAGATGGATCTCACCTTTTCTGCGATTGCCTGAAAGATGGGACGTCAAATCGATCGATTACTCAATATGCCAATAACTGAAACCCATGTACAAGATGTTGCCCTCGCTGTGAAATGTAGTTTAAAGATGTGATACAAACTCTTCAAGAGTATTCTCCGTAAGACATGCCATTTACTACGGAAGAAGACTTTGAACAGATTGAGTGGCCCAAGAAAGAGGAATATCACCAACTCCTAGATCAGTTTCAGAACAAATAAGTAGGGATGGTAAAAATACTAAAAAGACCAAAGAATGAATAAGATGTACATATACATCCGTCCCAACAAGAAGAAACCTTTGTCTTTTAAGCCCACCCACCTCCCTCAAGACAATACACCAGGGTTGTTCAAGGAACTAAAAAAACAAGATCGGAAAATACAAGGAGGGAGAGTTAGTATAGATGTGGGATATTCAGAAAGGAGAGCTCTTACTAATGTAAAAAGGAAGTACACAATCATGGACTGAATCTTCCAAGGTCTAAATGAACCGTGAGGATAATTCTTATTATTTGTCCACCTTGAAGGAAGAAGGCACCCATTACCTAATATCAACGGACGCTCTCAAACCCCACCCAAGGAGGTGGGACAAGGATTATACAGGTAAGTATGTGAGTAGGTAGGCATTGTCGTGGTATTATACCCATCTGCATTTCTATTAAGTTTGTTTCCTTTATATATGAATCTTGATTGTTTTATGTCATATGTATACATGTATTATTTTGTCGGGTGGAAATACCACCCCACCTTTGTCGCTGATGCTTTCTTGCAAGTGTGAGCAGGTCTGCAGGGTTTATGCAATAGATGTTGAGGTTCTCATGATCTCTACAATGAGCACATGTCCACAAGTTGGTTGTGATGTTATCCCTGAGCATCTAGGGATAATTGGGAGATCATGTCTTGAGGCCCATGTGTCCTAGACATGGAGTACCGAGAGTAGGATTGACTGGAGTAATGGCTCGAGGGCCCATTCTTCTTCTTCTTTCACTAGAATTGTCCTATCAGCAGCAAATATCTTCCATCACCATCGTCTTGGACTTGCATCAGAGAGGACTCTTTCTCCATGAGGTAATTAGTCCAAGGTATCATGGTATGTGCTGCTGCTCTGATCATTATAACCTTCTATATATGCATTAGGTTCCTTCATTTCTGATGACTGTTGGATATTACACTAATCCACTTGGACCATTGCTGGGGTGATTAATGGGGTGACTTAGCAAGCTTGTATTCATGGGGTTTTGTTAGCCACCAAAAGGGGATTTATGCATTGCCGTCCGCCCCCACCATTCTATCATTTTTACATCTTATCTCCCATTCATTCATCCTTATCTCTAGTCCACATTAGGATGACTCTTTGAGGGTTACACTTTGTCTTGTGGGAAGAAGGGGCCAAAGGCCTAGGGGGTAAAAGCAGCTGGTAAAATATAAAGCCATAAGAAATGAAACCTAGAGATGTCGGGCTTCTGTGGGATCCCCGAAGGTAATAAAAGGCCTCTCGACAAGAAACTAAAGGGACCCTAAGAAAATAACAAACAAGACCTAACCAAGAGGATGGGAGGTCTCATCACGAGCCGACCCATTATGTCTCATAGGTAATCCAGTAGTATGACATTGCCATTATCTGGTCACCACGCCAGGGCAGTGACCTTGCTGTATTTCGGCCAAGGGAAAGTGGGGGGTCTCATCACGAGCCACTTTACATTTCCGTGGAATATACCACTGGGTAGCACTGTCAGCTATGGTCACCACACTAAGGCAGTGTCCCCTAAGGCACCTGAAGTAAAAGAAAGAAAAGCAATAAAATGAAAAAAGATAAAGTACTAAAGGGGCTTGGAAAAGTGCATCCATGACGGGTACAACCTTAATTTCTACGAGGCACCTAATTTAACAACACCTCCCCCCGGTCTTACTATGACTGACATCCCTAGACCATACCAATTTCATACATGGCTTGAAATGATCCTCTGAGGAAACTTTCCTTTTCTTGTGGGTATTAGCCCAATAGGTTATTCTTTGGTTTCTTCAGCCTTGTATAGTAGATATGTAATGTCTTGAGCTCTTAGATGATATGTTAGATTTCATGTATTTGATAAATTTAATGGATGAAATGTGATTGACATTGCTATGATCCTGAGGACTGATAAGTCCATGGAGGGTGGTGGTTTATGTGCAGGACCATACCCGCTGGATAGGTACCTGGACCTGATACATTGGGGATATGATTAGTTTGGACTTCCATGGGGTTGAAGAGCCCATCGATGGTTGTTGAGATGGAAGGAAAGGACAACATTTTGATGAGCCAATGCATGAGAAGGCGACAAGGACGTCCCACCAGGACACTTTGGTAGAGCTTGAACCTAGGGGATCACCTACTGCAGATGGGATGATTTCTTTGGATGGACAGGACACCGAGGTAGTAGGACGCTATTCTGAGCATGTGGCGTGTGTTGGGATCATTTGGCACGTGTGGTAGCTTGCAGGAGCCCTAGAAGGGCTAACGTCTGCTTCCTGATGCTAAGCTTGCCCAGTGTGGCAATAACATCTCCTCTTAGAGGGGCCCCATTGCCTTTTTGCTCATATTATGACATTTTTAGTATTTAATGTAAAATAGTGCTAAATTTAAAGGTTATCCTTGTCGTCCGTTTTTAATGACCTAATTTAAAAATTAAAGGTTATTTGATGATATAAATAGAGGACGTTGCCCCCTGCATTTTCACATAATACAACCTCACTCTCTTGTGAGAGAATGATTTTGTCTTTGTCTTGGGATTTTTTGCTTTTGGAAGTGAGGCACTACTCTTTGTGGAGGATTGTTCTTGGCATGTTATGGTGTTTTCTCCTTTCACAGCTGTTTACAACTAGGCTCTGATAAGCTCTTGATGGTTTGTAAGTGTTTTTCTGCAAAAAATTTTAATTGAATGGTTGTAGGTTAAATCTCTTGCATTTATTGTTACATTGGCTATATTGCTTAATCTTTGAAACCCTAGGTATCAAGCACACAAGCAGGTCCTTGCTATATGTCCTCATGATTGAGAAACTTGTTTTAGCCATTGATTAAGGAGGATTTATCCTAGCCGTTGCTACACTAGCTATCCTTTTTCTGGAGTTATCTTTTGAACATAAGTTGAAGAAAGAAGCCATTAATCCTAGGCCTAGTTGACTCTACACCTAGGGTTTTGACTTTTAGGTTTGAAGGGCCTTGCTCTGCAACACTCTTTTCACCCTTAGATTTGTGTTTTTAAAGCTAGCTGTTTTGCCAAGGATATTTGAGGAAAGAGGGAGGAGCATGAGGTCTTTCTTAAGAAACATCGGAATGAGCCTCCCTTAGGTTTTGATTCTAGGCCCTGCCATTGCACCATAGAACCTAACTCTCCAATCTTTAGATTTTGATCCTCCTGGAGATCTTGCCCTGTTTCTGACTCCAAGGCCCTGCTGCAGTCTATCTCTCCAACGTTGAGCTTGTTGTGCCAAAACAACATTTTCAAAACTATTAAATTTGAAACCCTAACTAACCCTAACGCCTAACCCTAGATTAATTACGATGTCATGCCCCTTTGAGCTTTTGGTTGATGTAAAACGTTGTGGTTTAGTCATCCAATGATAGACATTGATGGCTTAGATATTTTCATTGGGCTAAATTGCAAAACATTGACCTCCCTATTCATCAAACTAAACTCAAACAATAGCCTATCGGCCATCTCTAGCCTAGTGATGCAAAAGCAAGTCTGTTAAGTACATGAGCATTTAATGATATTTATGCATTGTGTTAATCCAAGGATAAACTACTCTTCGTTGGATGCTATATCATTCTAGTATTTATTGAGAAGTAACATTATAAGCCATTAGTTTCATTATTGCAAACATTGACTCTGGGCTTAATATTTACTGTTGTTCATGCTCATATACACATTGAATGTTGATGGTCATTGACTAATGAAGTATTAACCACTGCATGTATTAGTTTTATTGTTGTCCTGTCTCGCAAACAGTACTTTCTGTGGTATTTCTTCATATTGATTATCTTCTTGGTGGTAATCTGTAAAAGGGAAACCTGCTTTAACCTTTGAGCCTCCAATCCCTGGTTTTTCTTTCAAAACCCTAGATTGCCATGGACGTCTCCCTTTGGGTTTAGTCTTACCCTAAATAGAAAGAGCCCCCATCGATAGGCAGGTGACAATGGTGTGGGAAGCCTCAGCATAACTAGCTTCATTCATTACTCTCCAACTACTTGATCTAAACTACAAACGGATGACAATTGAAAAGTACCATATAATCCTTACACCCAGACAACACAATAACAAACTACTAGTCCATGCATTCCTAAGCTACATTGCCTACTTGGTGAGCCCGCCAAATCAACACTTTACAAAGTGGGCTACCCATGCCACCTACTGTGTGGACCGTACTCTAAGCGCCACGAAGTTAATCAGAGTGGACTGTATGGACTATAAAGTCAGTAAAATTTCGTAGGTTTGGAAAAATGGACAGAACATGATATCTCACTCATAAGATGTCTATTTGAACCCTTTCAAGTTTCATTGGGATCATGAGGACGCGACCTACACACATGTGTATTTTGAAGCAATTCCAAGCACTTTTATTTTTTAGCAAATTGATCCCCTGATCATGCCTCCCCATTGGGAAGCTTTTGGACCTCCAAAAGAATACTTGTAGTCTATTTGAAGATTGAGAGTATAGTTCCCTCACCTTTCCAACTTCAATCCACTTGTCCTTGCTTGTATTTGTGCCTTTAAGACCAACCTGAAGGTATTCCACTTTCTCTCGTTTTCAAGTTCTCATCCTCCTGTCAATGATTGTGTATTCATGCAGTTTTGGTGCGAAATTCTGGCGCGAAATTATCTATAGAATGAATATGCACATGTTATCCTTGATCATCAATCAAAGGAAGTTTTCCATACAATCTCAAATTCTCAACATTTGACGACTGCATACATTTTCATATAAGGAGGCAAATCCAAACAAGGGTATTGTTACCGATCTTTTCAAGAATCTTGAAAGGTCCATATCTTATTAGTTTCATTTTTTTACCTTATCCTTTAAGCATCTCCTTACTAATGTAAAGCCAAAATTCATCTCCAACTGGAAAATTTGATCAACACGATGCTTTTCAAGGTTCTTTTCTTGTACTTGGGTTTGGCTCCTTTCAACGGTTCTTAAAAATTCATTTGATGCAACTAACCAAATTTGTTCAATGAACTTCTTTCCTATCAATGCTCATACTAATTTTCATCAATAGCAAATGTCTTCCCAAAGATAAAACATGGGTGCTGATATTTGGGCAAATAAACCAAAACATGCTTCAAATGAGATGTTTTGAATTGAAGAGTGCCAGCCTCGGCTGTGTTAATGATGAATGTAGTGTAGATGTGCTCATCCCAAAAAGCTTTGGGATGCTTACCTAATAAATTCACTCTAATAAGATGCACTATTTTCCTATTAACTGCTTATGTTTGACCATCGGTTTGTGGATGTGTGTTGTTCTCTTTTTTCATCTTGGTGTCCAAGAGTGCCCATAAACTCGACCAAAGTTCCAATAAATCGATAATCTTGATCATAAATAATGGATTTAGGTAACCCAAATGTACCCAAACATGTTGAAACAACATATGTGCCATTTGCTCAGCTTTTAACCTATTTTCTTACAAGGCATTAAAATACAAATTTTGTTGAAACAATCAACCACAAACATAAATATAATCGTGTTTTTTTTTAGACATAGGCAGACCTCCTACACAGTCCATGGAAATGCTTTCCAAGGATGAGAAGGAACCTGGAAGTGGAGTATACAAACCTAACTTTCTATTACTAGGTTTGTTTGTACAACATAGACAACATCCCTCTTACATATCTTGAAACACTTTCATTCATTTTAGAAGATACTATAAAGTACCTTTGCAAATTAGTCACCATCTTTCCTACACCAAAGTGGCCACCAATAAGAGAAGAATGAGCTTCCCTCTTAGTGATGTGTTGATACTTTCCCCCTGTGGAATACATAGTTTGCCAAGATGATACAAAACCTTATCATGCACATGGTAATCCACCTCCTCAACATGGTTAGAATGACAAAGTTGCATAAACTTCTTTAAAATCAACATCTAATGCATATTGTTCAACATAGCTCTCATGCATGATAGGCTTAAGAATAAATGAAGCACTAACAATAGGCCTAAAAAGAGTATCAACAACTTTGTTATAAATGCCTTTTTATACCTTATAACCAAGTGGAAAAGCTGTAGAAAACCCATCCATTTGAAGTGCCTTGTTGATTGCAACTTCATTTATGATTGTAGGTATTGCAATGGTTGATGATCTGTGTGAAACATAGTTTATTTTCCCAACAAATAATGTTTCCATTTTTTCACACTTTTCACCAATGCATACAAATTCTTATCATAAGTAGGATAGTTAATCATTGCACCATTAAAAGTTTCAGAATGAAAACAAATGGGCTTACAATGTTGCAACAAGACTACTCCCATTGCATAATTTCTTGCATCTATTTGGATCTCAAATGGTTGTCTCAAATTTGGAAGTGCAAGAACTAAAGAGAAACTAATCTTCCCCTTCAATGCATCCAATGCTTTTTGTTTCTTGCCTCCCCATTGGAAAACATGCTTGATGCTTGTCACTGCATGTAATGGAGCTGCAATTGAAGAGAAGTTAGCAATAAACTTTCTCCAATATTGGGCTGCTCCCAAAAATATTCTTACCTCTGTCACATTGTTGGGCTTTGGCCAATCAAAAATAGCTTTGACCTTGGAAGGATCAATTTTCAGTTCTCCTCCTCCAACAATATGCCCCAAGTAAACAAGTGAGGTCTTTCCAAACTCACATTTAAACATCCTTAAAAATGAATTTTCTTTCTTTAAGACATCCATAACTTGATTTACATGCATTACATGATCTTCACTAGATTTTATACATATCAAAATGTCATCCATGTAGACAATCACACAATCATCAATAAAAGGTCTTAAAACATCATTCATGACTCTCATGAATGTAGAAGGAGCATTGCAAAGTACAAATGGCATTACCATCCACTCAAACAAACCTTTATTTGTTTTGAAAGTTGTATTCCAAGTGTTTCCTTCAACAATCCTAATATGATTATATCCACTTCTCAAATCCAATTTAGTAAAATACTTAGCATATTTCAAGTGATCAAGAAAATCATCAATGTTAATCAAAGCCCTTCTTCTAAATTCTTGAGTGAAACTTTTAAGACTTTTCCCATTAGCTTGTCCAAAGTTTTTCCAATCCATAATGGCTTTTTTCATGTATGATAATGGATAAAATTGTCTTTTAAGTGAAACAGTAAAATCATTCCAAGGGGATAAAACTATACCATGTTTCTTCATTTCCTCTTCAGTTTTGGCTTCCCACCAAATGAGTGTTGCACTGTCCAATCTTAAAGAAGCAAGTTGAATATTAGTTTCATCATATTTTATCCTTTGTATCCTACAATACACTTCAATATGATGAATCCATTTATCCAATTTCTCATCATTTTCCTCTCCATTGTACATAGGCGATTGGAACTTAATATCAAGCTTAAGCAAAGGAGTTTGTAGAGGAGTTTTACCATGTTCTTTTTGGGAATTTGGAGGTGGTTTTGAAATGGTAGAAGAGGTGGAAGATGGAGGTGAGGGAGGTGGAGAATCGCCATTCCTTCCATTTCCCTTTGGAGTTTTATCACCACTGTCTCCATTTCCCTTTGGAGGGTTTGAGCTTTCACCGTTGGAGGGTTTGAGCTTTCTTTAAATAAAACTTTCACCATCTCACTCGTATCATAGCAATATTTTTTGAAAGTTTCCTCCTTTGAGGGAAGAGTTTCATGACTCTCCTTATGAGCCATACTTGGTGAATATCTCCTTGAAGTTTGAGGTGATTGGGTAGTTCTCCTTCTTGACAGTTGAGAACTTGGCTCTACAATTTGACCTTCTCCTCTTGTGAGATTCAACCTTATAAGAATCATAAAAAAAACACTTACAAACAATCAAGCCTTAAAAAACATATTCTTTGATACCAACTTGATCTGAAAATGAGAAGACTTGTATCTTTTAAAATATTTGTAAGTGTTAATTATGTGTGCTTAGGAAAAAGGACCAATTTGCAAACAAATAAATTAGAGAGTTTTCACAATTAAGATGCACATAATAAAAAACAATAATAACCATCAAAGTAAACACATAACATAACAAATGATAAAGGAGTTCATGCCTATCTTGGGCTACATCTCCTCGTCTAGCTTCCAATGGATCTTTTTAATTATTTTATCAAAGTGATAAAACAATGCTTTACAATGTTCAAAATTCCAAATAGATGTCTCTAATGGCTCTAGAACATCCGAAAACTCCTATATGGGCTCTTTTTGCACCTGATTTGGCCAAAAAATGAAGAAGATATCCTCCTGGAAAATTTCCCCTTCACGCTTGTTGTCTCTGGTTCTCCAATTTGCACTTGTGTGTGACTAACCTGGCTCCCACAATGTTAATGGGCCAAAAACCCAGCACACCATGCATCCTACAATTTATGGAAATTTTTTGAATGGCTAGAACGATTAGCGCTATATATTATTTGGGTTGGTTGTCATTGATGTCAACCCTTGAAGAAAGTCCAGTAGAAAATTCTGGTAGCACAAAGGTTTGGGTAATTGAACCAAGTTTGTTTGATGGATAATGGTACAATTTTTGATATATTTTCAGATAATACTATTCCAAATGGATATTACATGTCATTCCATTTCTAGTGGCATGTGGAATGTCACATAACTCCTCACGGTTAGAGAGTTACAACCATGTGAAGTTGGAGGAAGGTTTGAGTAATGGACCCAAGTTTGTTTGATGGATAATGGTATAAGTTTTGATATATTTGCAGGTAAGAATATTATAAATGGATAGTACATGTCATTCCATTTCCAGTGGTATGTGGAACATCACATAACTCCTCATGGTTAGAGAATTATGGCCATGTGAAGTTGGAGAACCCTCATGAGTCACCTAGAAGCCCCAAAAGGTCAAAGTAGTCAAACTGTTTGCAAAGAAGAAATTATTTAAATAATAGAGTGAAGTGATGAGTGAAGTATAAGTCAAAGAGGATGCAAATTTTTTAATTTAAATAACAAAGTTAATGGAGAAATTACTAAGTGGACAAGTGGTTAGAAGTGGGTTAACCCTAAAATAAGGAAAGTGGCTTAAGATGGTTAAAAGGTAACCCCCTGAGGAAGCTACATGAAAGTATAAATAAGAGGCAAGGCTCTCTCATTTTAAATACACTTGAGCATATTGAATATCTACAAGTGACTAAGGTAACCAAAGGATATATAAGCCTAATTTCTGAGAGAAGGTGAAGTAAAGAAGGTCGAAATTCAAGGGAGGATAAATTCTTTTGATGATGCTTTCTAAGGTATGTTATTTACAGGTCATCTCACCATTTTTGAAATAACGTTTTTTCTAGAATGATTTAGACCATGAAATTGGGAGGCCATTGAGGAAACCTATCCAAGAAGCTGTGGTACAAATTTCATCTTGTAGGTCGTTGTATTTTTGGAGTTACACTCTGTGGAAAATAGGGTTTGTGTCTAGTCCCGAAACTAGTCTAAAAATGATGTTTAGGGTAAAAACGTCATAAATTCTTTATAACATATCCAAATTTAGTAATACCAATTGTATTGGTTAGAGTATAGTCTGTAGTATTTGGTGTACAATTTTTAGGTCCATACAAAAAATATTATGTGCGGGGCACGCTCTACAAGTTCACTCTCTAGAATAAGCCAGAATTCAATAAGGTATGTCATTTTTTCTATAACTCCTTTTCTGAGAGGATCCAGGTAGTGAAACCTGGAGGAATTGCATAAAATACAATGAATAACATTGTGTACTATTTTTAGATCTTTATTCATTACAGGTACATAGTTATGATTATTGCAAGTTAGGGTTTTTAACTAATCCAAAATTAGTCATGTGAGACTAAAGTAAAGTTTGATGAAAATGCTAGTCTCGTGTTGTTAAAGTTACGGAAGGTTTGCAGGTATGTGATCATATACACCAGGTATATTACAGAGTTACAAATCATATTTGGATGATTAAATTGATGAGTTCTTTTTGGTTGAGGTATGTTACAACTAGAGGTTGTATAACAATGAAGTTGTGGCACATGGTTTCATGTAATGGTTTATGGTATTTGGTTATGGATAGTGTGATGTATTGCTAGAGAATTTTTTATCGTTATATTGGTATATGTATTTGGTATATGGTTGAGGTACATGTTGGGTACATGGTTGAGCCAAGTAGTTGATGATGTTGGTACATCTTGATGAGTCATAGTTTATGTGTATTTGATGCATGATTGGTACATATTTGGTGCAAT
>SNQJ01S0046415.1:50863-62099 GCA_010110895.2 Picea sitchensis
AAAAGACTGCAACCAAGAAGGAATTGAAGAAGAATAAAAAAATAGCAATGGATTTCATCTGGGAATGATTACCTAATTTGGTAAGAGAAAATGTTGGTAAATGTTCATCATCCAAAGAAACTTGGGATAAGTTACATGCCATATATTCTTCACCCATCACATATTCATAAAATGCCAAAGAAGATGCAGATATAGATCAAGAATAATTATGTTCATCATGCCAAACAGATTCAAAAGATGAAGAGTACATAATCACTAGAGGTATGTTGTTTTTCTTTAATTGTGAAAAACGTGGACATCTTGAAATAGAATTCCATGAAGGAAATGAGACATAAAAACTAATTGAAAAGGAAGAAAATTATGAAGCAGAATTGATTAGTGCTTTAGATGAACTAAGAGAAGAAAACAAGTCACTTAATAAATAATTTATGAAACAAAAGGAAAGTGTTCACAGTTTTGAAGAAGCCTAACAGATCATCGAGAACTTAAGAACTCAACTAGAAGAAGCCAGAAAGATCGAAGAAAATCTTGAATATCAAAAACAATATTTGGAAGCTAAAATAGAATCACAGAAGGAAGAAGCAGAAATGAGAGAAAATATATTGACAGATCATCTTAAGGAAAGAACTAACGATCTAAACCATCTTGAGGGAGATTTTGGTCAAGAAGAGAAAGGACTTGAAGAAGAGATAATCACATTAAAATATCATCTTAGAGAAGTGAAAAGAATAGAGGAAGTCATGAAGTCTCAGATAATGAAGAAAGAAGAAGAGGTTGAGAACATTGAAGAAGAAGTTGTCACATTGAGAAGTAAAATCGTCAAGCTCAACAAGAATGTTGAAGAGACATAAACATTCACATCAGTTATAGAGAATGAAGAGAAACACTCTAGGTTGCTAGAAAAGAAGAATGAAGAAAATATAAAGAGTTATGTAGAAGTACTCAAAGGAAAGAATTATGGTCAACAAGAGTCTAAGAAAACTATTGAAGATACATGTTCAAGAAGACCATCCATGTTCAAGACACTAAGAATCTTCAATCATGATCATGATTGGTCAAGAAATAAATTCATAAGGACTACACCACAAAGAAGATCATTCACTCCTAGGTATGCAAATTTATTTTATGGTCATTGTTTTTATTGTACTAATTTTGGATATAAGGTTGCAGATTGCAGGGATTATAAAAAAAATGTTCAAGAAAGAAGTGTCTATGTGGCCCCACATAGCATTGAATGTTACAAATGTCGTAAGTATGGAAAAATAGCTAATTATTGTAGAAGCATGATCGATACTTCCATGAAAGAGAACATTGATATCAGATATAAGAAAGTATGGATAAGAAAAGAGGAAGAATGGGTGAACAAAGACTAAGTACCGAAGATTGCAAGATTGGCAATAAAATGAGATGAAGAAAATTATACAGAGAAAATGAAAGATTTCAAATACAAAAAGGTTTGGAAAGTAACTGAAAGAAACGAAGGATGAGTAAATAAGGAATAGGTTCAAGAGATTGTACTTTCAGGCATTCTAGCGAAATATGAATCCACAGATAGAAAGAAACAAGTCAGAGCTCAGAGAGATGATGAATCTACCAATGAAGATGACGATGAATACACATCAGAGTAGGAATTGTTCTGAGCCATCCGACTTAAATACTCCCAGGTAATATGAATATTAGACAGTGTTGGAAAAATAACTGAGAGGGGGGGGTGAATCATTTATATATATAAGATTGAAACTTTTCTTTTTCTTTTCTGGATCTTTCTAGATTATTATTTAATGTGTTGTTGATAACTTAACATGCATAGATATACAATATTTGATCAAACACACAGAATACACAGAGAGACTGATTTTCATGAGGAAACCCATAAAGGGAGAAACCCTCTTCTTCTTAGGATGTCAATCAAGCTCCAAATTTCATGTACACCACGGTCTTTGAGAACCAACTCAAATATGAGGCTACAACCTCTGATAGAAAGCTACAACTTGCAGAGAGCACCAACTCTCAGATTTCTTTAGCACCAAATAGATGGAAGCATCGATTCCCAGGTTTCTCTAGCACCAACTAGATGGAAGCACAAATTCCCAGGTTTCTCTAGCACCAACTAGATGGAAGCACCAACTCCCTGGTTTCTCTAGCACCAACTAGATGGAAGCACCAACTCCCAGTATTCAAGAACTGACTTTAATAATAGAGGATCACAGTCCTCCCTAGAACCACCCTACCACCATGATTATAAAACTTACTTACTTGATATGTCTCTGATCTGATCTGTTACAAATCGATATATCCTCTACCTTCTTCAGCTTCTATGCTCTACAACTTCTGCATATTTATGCTTCTATGTTGCCCTCTTTCTCCTCATGCGCACCACTGCCTCTATGTTTATATTTTCTGCTGCTTTTTATGCTATGTGATCTATCTGCATTCTATGCATTGCACCTATTTTGTACCCTTCATATCCTACTCTCAACCACCTTCTACCCGCATGCATAACTATGAAAATCCTTCTCTCCTTTTTGTTATGCATATTTTTATCACGCCAATTCCTTTGCCAAATAATGCCTGCAACTCTTTGTCTTCTCTAGCGGTTATCCTGAGTCTGTTTTTCATCCGTGTTCGTTATCCTGAGATTCTTTGGGTTCTCTGGCAGTGTGAACCTTCATCTTCTTTGTTACAGTTGAGCTTATCTGATAGTCATAGGAGGTCTTCTTTGTCAGTTACAGGAGGTCCTCATGAAGAAGCTCCTTGCGAACTTCACCCGCATGAACTAGCACCGGTTGCCAGTTTCCTCTCTACGTGACCACTGGCTATGACCACTCGCCAACCAAGAAGGAACTTCATGACTTCGTGCTTTGGATAATCTGTTGTGAGTCACATTGATTCTCCGAACTCTATATCTTTCGAGGTAGATCAGCAGTCCACAGTCCTCTGTGATCCGACGACCTAGATCTCCTCTTCACACTTCAGGTCTTCGCATTTCGAAATGTCGGAAGTTAGTCCTCCTCCATTCTTCAAAGTCCAAACTCCCGAACTCCGAATCAGATCAATGGTCCACAACCCTCTATGATCCAACAGTCCATAATGAATCCACGACTTCGTTCTTTGCGATGTCTATGGGTTGCTCGACATAGTTCTTTTGATTCATAATTCTGCGAATCTGCTGCCACATGTCCTTCCTAGCACCAACAACTGGGATTTCCTCATGATTTCAGAATTCACAATTTTTTTCTTATCCTGTGCACTCTAAAATAATTAAATCCCATGCACTTACCTCTAGATCCAACGACGGTTGGTCCACACGCTCAGATCTAACACCTGAGATTTGTTCTCCTCCTCTACGCGCTCGTTCTTTCTATTTGGATTTTGATCCAACAGTCCAGATTCTTCATAGTGCTCGATCCGATGACCACTTTCACTCCTCCTCCTAATCTTACAATTTCTTCCAACTTAGAATATTTTCTAAGTATTCAAATTTTTCAGCCTCTAAACCTTCTCCTGTGAAACCGATTGAAATGTCTCGTCTTCACTTTTCCTCCTAAGATTTGTGTTCATATAATATGACTTATTTCGGTTCTATCATCGTTGATTTCCTATTTTCCGTCATTTTTGTTGTTATTTCCATCAATGACAAGCACACTCTTCCTGTAAACATGCCAAAAATCTCCCCCTTTAGCATTTATGGAAACCCTGAAAGGCTACACTATTCTACTTAGACCTCTAATTGTAGCATCTAGACCACACGTTTTTCTCCCCCTTTGACATCAATGTCAAAAATAACTGAGAGTGGCTCTGTTCTCCCCCTGATCAGAGATACAATAAGCTCTCTCCCACTAATTGGATATACTATGAGCACTCTCCCCTTGATCAGATAAACTATTTTAACTTGATAACAGGGTCACGCCCAACTTCTGGACTAGATACTCAAACTGATCGTTTGCAAGAGGTTTAATGAAGATATCAACAATATGATCTTTGGATGGAATATAATGCAAAGAAATAACAATGTTGGTTACCTGTTCCCTCAAGAAGTGATACTTTATGTGTATATGCTTGTTCTTGGAGTGAAATACGAGATTCTTTGACACACTAATTTCACTAGTATTATCACAATGAATTGGGATCGGTGTAGTATACTTTACCTCCAAGTCTACAAGTGTCTGAATCATCCACAATACTTCGGTACAACAAGTGGCAACTACAATGTATTCAGATTTTGTAGTCAATAAGGAAATGGAACCTTGCTTCTTGCTCAACCATGCTACAAGAGAGTCTCCTAATAAGAATGCACCTCCACTCGTGCTTTTCCTTTCATCCATGTAGTTATCCCAATCAACATCTGAATATACTGATAATTGAAAATTATGAGTCCTAGGAAACCATAGGCCATAGTTAATTGTTCCTTTTAAGTATCTGAATATTCTTTTGATAGCTATCAAATGACTCTATTTAGGTGTAGACTGATATGTTCCTACCATTCCAACAACATGCATTATGTTTGAACGAGATGTTGTGATGTACAACAAGCTGCTTATCATATACCTATATGAACTTTGATCAACATCAAGTGAGTCTTCATCCTTTCTTAACTTGCATCCAATGACCATAGGTGTGCTTACAGGGGTAGAATCTTCCATTTTCAACATTTTCAACATTTCTCTTAGATATTTCTCTTGAGAAAGAAATATTCCTTCAGACCTCTAAGTAATTTGCAGACCAATAAAAAATGGCAGTTCCTCTATCATAGACATTTCAAATTCAGATTGCATGGCAGAAGAAAACCATTGTACCAATGAAGGATTATTACTTCCGAAGATGATGTCATCTACATAGACCAACACAATGAGAAAATCATTATCCTCTTTTTTGATATATAGATTGCAATCAAATGTTCCTCTCTTGAACCATTTGTCTTGAAGATACTTATGTAGTCTGTAATACTAGGAATGAGGAGCTTGTTTCAACCCATATAATGCTTTCTTCAAATTGTAGACAAAGTCAGGGTTATCTGACAGTTGGAAACCCTCTGGTTGTTCCATATAAACTTCTTCTTTTAGATCTCCATTTAGAAACACTGACTTGACATCCATTTGATAGACTTTAAACTTCTTATGACAAGCATAGGAAAGAAACATTCTAATGGCTTCTAATCTTGCTACGGGCACAAATGTTTCATCAAAATCCAGTCCTTCTATTTGAGCATACCCTTTGCAGACCAATATAGCCTTATTTCTTACAATATTTCCTTGTTCATTCATCTTATTTTTGTAGACCCATTTGGATACTATTACATTTTTTTTTGTTGGCCTAGAAACAAGTTCCCAAGTATCATTCTTTTCAATCTGATCCAGTTCCTCATTCATTGATTTTAACCAATTTACATATTTACTAGCCCTTCATTAAAGTTCTTGGGTTCCACCATGGATATGAAGGATATATGTGAATGCTCGGTGTCTTTGATTATCCTTCTCATGGTTTGTACACCTTTGTCTTTCTCACCAATTATTTGACTTGCGGGATGATTCTTTTGAGTAATTCTGGAGGAAGGATTTGATGTTGATTGTTGTCTTGACTCTTCTTGTCTGGGTGTCTCTTCTTCACTTGATTCATCATATTCTTATGACTCTAAGATTTTTTGTTCTTCATTTTCATTATTATCATCATCTTCTTCATCTGACTTGGTGCTTATTTTCTGTTGATCTTTTACAGGAGTTTCTTCATCAATTCAAACATCAATATAGTCTACTATTTTTTTCGTTATTTTGTTAAAGCATCTGTATCCTTTACTATTCATTGCATATCCTAAGAAGATACCTTCATCATATCTACCATCAAATTTTCCCATATGATCATCATTATTTTTGATGTATTATTTACTTCCAAATACTTTGAAGTGCTTGATTAATGCATATGGAGTTTTATCACTGTTTGACCTTAGATGCACTTTGTTTATAATATGAACAACCATGTGAACAATCTCCATCTAGAAGGTTTGTGAAATGTCCCTTTCACTCATCATATCCCTTGCCATATGTTGAACTGATCTATTTTGGCGTTCTACAACTCCATTTTGTTGAGGAGTACCTAGAATAATATATTCTCTTTTAATTCCATGTCAGTCACAAAATTCTTTGAAATCTCTTGACATAAATTCTCCTCCCCTGTCTGAGTGAATTTCCTTTAACTTCCTTCGTGTATGATTCTCAGATAACTCCTTAAAAAATTTGAACTTCTCAAATGCATCATATTTTTCTCTCAGAAAGGAAACCCATGTAAGTCTGGAGAAGTCATCAATGACCAACATAAAGTAATGTTCTCCTCCAGTTCCTTCCTTTCGCGATGGTCCACATAGATCCATATGAATAATTTGAAGTGGTTTATCTAAAGATGTGAAACTCTTTGATTTGAATTGAGCAAAAGTTAGCTTCCCCATTTGACAGGATTGACATACAAAGTTATGAGGCTTAGATATTCTTGGAATATCTTTCACAACACCTTCATTATTGAGCTTGACAATATGATCAAAATTCAGGTGTCCAAGCCTTATGTGCCATAACAAACTTTCATCAAATTTTCTTAAATGACATTCCTCATTATCTTCCTTCAGAACATACACATTATTTTTAGTTCTAACCCCTTTTGCAATCATCTCTCCTGTGTTCACTATTTTTATTTTGCAATCTTTGGTAGTGAAAGTGACTTCACATCCTCTATCACACACCTAATTGACACTAAGAAGATTATTCTTTAATCCATCAAAAAATAATACATCTTGATCTTTGCCTCTTCCATTACTTAAGCTTACTAGACCTTTACCTCTAAATCTTTCCTGGAGAATCATTTCCAAAAGTCACATTTCTTGATTTACTTTCTTTGAGTGATATGAACTTACTTTTGTCACCTGTTATATGACTAGAGCATCCGCTGCCAATATACTAGGGGTTCTTTTGTCTTTAAGATGACAACACTAATACACACTTGTTATCTTATTTCTTCTTCCAAAACTTGACGTTTTCAGCTCTGTGATTTGAATTTGGCTTATAGTTCTTTAGGCGACAGTCTGCAGCTTTATGTCCATAATTATGACATATGTAACATTTTGGTTCATTGAATAAATGATCATAACGATTGTTATGCTTAATCTGCATCTTTTTCCCAGCCATCACACGATTTGCAGTCTATGGTTGTTTGTTACTTGGATGTCTCATTCTTTGTTGTGGAAGATATTTATTCCTTGGGTGACTTGATTTCTCATGTCTAAATCTTAAAGAACAATTTACAGCTTTGTGGCCAAAGTTATAACAGTAAAAAAAATATCCATAGAAAAAATCGTTGTACCTGGAAAATGGTTTTGTTCTTTGAGTAGGTTGATTTCTTCCATGCTGATGATTTAATTGAGAAAAGGATGTATAATTTCTTTGTTCTACAGATTCAGTTCTGGTACCTTTTTCTTCACTCCTCCTTGACGGATGATTATCTTCAGTTGTTTCTGTAGGTTTGTTGTTGTCAATGGTTGTAGAATTGACAAACTTGATGGATTCTTCATTGCTTGGTTGACCACTACTTGATCCCTCTTCATAACCCAAACCAATTTTCAACTTTGGATTCCTTTGTTGATTCAGAATGGTGGCTAATCCTTTTGAGGCTTTAATGCTTGTCATATTCTGATGATATAAGGCCTAGAATTTCTCTAGATGTTTTCTGACAGACACTACTTCAGCTTCCAATTTTTCACCTTTTGTTTTGGCTTCCTTCAATTGTTGTTTGAGGATGTCTTCAATATTTTTAGCTTCTTCTAACTTAACCTTCAACATAAAAATTTCTTCAGATGGTTCGTTGCATGTTTTCTCATACCTGAGCAGTAATTGTTTTTCTTTTCTTTTCTTTTTTCTGAGTCCATCAAACTCTTCCACGACAACAAGTTCTCCTTCAAGATATACTAATGCTTCACAATCAATGAACTCACTTCATGTATCTTCAGTGTTTGGGTCTTCTAAAGCTATTAGAATGAGATCATTTATTTTACTTTCAATAGAAGAGTCATTGTTTTCATCATCTGAAGGATCATCATCATTGTTTACACAAACTGAGGATTTTCTTCTTAAATTATTCTCTTTATAGACCTTTTGTGTTTGTGCTTCTCTTCATGGGTATGCGATCCTTTCTTTGTGGGGACACTTAGGTGAAAAATGACCTATCTTACCCTGAGTGAAACATTTTAAGGGCATCTTACCTTTGTATTTTCTGGTTCCCATTACATTAGGTCTTCTCACAAGGTACCAATCATCTATATCGGATTCTGTGTTTTTCTTTGCTTTAAATTATGCCTCTCTTGTAGTGGATTTACCTTTGGTGATTCTAATTTCCTAAGCAGTTAGGGTTCCAAGAAGTTGATCTAGTGTCAGCATTTTGAGATCAATTATTTCCTTTATAGAAGAGACTTTTGAGTTAAATCTATTAGGAAGAGATCTTAATATTTTATGGACTAGAAAATATTCATCTATTAGTTCACCTATACCTTTCATAGTGTTGACAATTTATTCTATACGTAAGAAGTACTTACTAATAGCTTCATATTCATCCATCTTTAACTACTCAAATTCAGTCCCTATGAAATTTGAATTTACTGGATCTTTCACCTTTTCATTACCTTATTAAATACTTATCGGTAGCCCACATAAATTTTGTTGAATCCCAGTGCATGACTTTTGACAAACTCGTCTTCTGCAAGTCTACTAAGGATGACATTCATTTATTTTTCATTAAAGATAAAATACATCTTATCATCTTTTGAGGCCAAGACTACGGGCTTCACATATCCCATTTCAATGACATCCAAACATCAACACCCAAAGACATTAAATATGTTCTCATCCTTATTTCCCATAAAATTTGTTTTCCATCAAGCGGAGGGCTCTATTAGTTGAACTTCCTCCATGACTAGTCATGTTCAAGCTTATGGATGTACCTTTGCTCAAAGGCACCGGATCCGATACCAATTGTTGGAAAAATAACTAGAGGGGTGAATGGAGTTATATATATAAGTTTGAAACTTTTCTTGTTCTTTAGAATGTTCTTAGATTATTATTTAATGTGTTGTTGATAAATTAACGTGCATAGATACACAATATTTGATCAATCACACAAAATACCTAGAGATAGATTGATTTTCACGAGGGAAACCATAAAGGGAGAAAACCTCTTCTTCTTTTTCATGAGGAAACCCATAAAGGGAGAAAACCTCTTCTTCTTAGGATGTCAATCAAGCTCCAACTTTCATGTACACCACATTCTTTGAGAACCAACTCAAATATGAGGCTACAACCTTTGATAGCAACCTACAACTTCCAGAGAGAACCAACTCTCATATTTCTCTAGCACCAACTAGATGGAAGAACTGACTCCCAAGTTTCTCTAACACTAGCTAGATGGAAGCACCAACTCCCAGGTTTCTCTAGAACCAACTAGATGGAAGCACCAACTCTCAGGTTTCTCTAGCACTAACTAGATGGAAGCACCAACTCCTAGTATTCAAGAACTGACTTGAATAACAGAGGACCACAATCCTCCCTAGCACCACCCTACCGCCCTAATTATAAAACTTACTTTCTTGATCGCTCTCTGATCTGATCTGTTACAGCTAGATGTATCCTCTACCTTCTTCAGGTTCTATGCTCCACGACTTCTGCATATTTCTGGTTCTATGATGCACTCTTTCTCCTCTTGCGCACCACTGCCTCTCTGTTCATCTTTTCTTGTGTGTTTTGTTCTTTGTGCTCCATATGAATTCTATGTGTTGTGCCTCTTATGTACCTTTCAGATCATGCTCTCAATAACCTTCTACCCGCATGAATAACTATGAAAATCCTTCTCTCTTTTTTGTTCTGCATATTTTTCTCATGCTAATTACTCCACTAGATAATGCCTGAAACTCTTCATATTCTATGGTGGTTATCCCAAGTCTGTTCGTCATCAATGGTTATTATCCTGAGATTCTTTGGCTTCTATGGTAGTGTGACCCTTCGTCTTATCTGTTACAGTTTATCTTCTCTGATAGTTACAGGAGGTCTTCTCTGTCAATTGTAGGAGGTCCTCATGAAGAATCTCTTTGTGAACTTCACCCATGCAGACTAGCACCGGGTGTCAGTTTCCTCTCCACGTGACCACTAGTTGTGACCACTCGCCAACCAAGAAGGCTCTTCACAACTTCATGATCTAGATAATCTACTGTGATTCACCTCAATTCTCTCAACTCCCGATATTCTGAGGTAGATCAATGGTCCAAAATCCTCTGTGATATGATAACCCAGATATCCTCTTTGCACTTTGGTTCTTTGCATTTCACTATGTTGGAAGTTAGTCCTCCTCCATTATTTGAAGTCCAAACTCCCGAAATCTGAACCAAATCAATGGTCCACAACCCTCGGTGATCCGACAGTCTAGAATTACTTTGTGACTTCATGCTTCATGATGTCTGTGGGATTCTCAATGCAGTTCTTCCAATTCATGATTCTGCAAATCTTCTTATCTACTGCCACATGTCCTTACCAACACCAATGGCTAGGATTGCCTCGCAATTTTGGACTTCACAAATTTTCTCTTCTTCTATGCACTCTAAAAGAATTAAATCTCGTGCACTTACCTTTGTATCCAATGACGGTTGGTCCACACGCTCAGATATAACACCTGGGATCTGTTCTCCTCCTCTGTAGGCTCGTTCCTCCTCTATGGACTCTGATCCAATGATCCATATTCTTCACAGTGCTCGATTTGATGACCATTGTCGCTCCTCCTCTTGAGCTTATGATTTCTTTCGAATTAGAATATTTTCTAAATATTCAAAGGTTTTGACCTTCGAACCTTCTCTTGCAAAACCAATTGAAAGGTCTCGTCTTCTCTTTTCCTCCTGAGCTCTTTCTTCATATAAGAGGACTTCTTCCGGTGCTATCATCATTGTTTTCCTATTTTCTATCGTCATTGGTGTTATTGCCATCAATAAAAAGAACACTCTTCCTATAAACATGCCAACAGATAGGGGGAGTCTATGTGATAGTTGTGACAGACAAAAGAACCATCTTTTGAGAATTTTGCAGCGTTTACGAAGATAGATCCAAAGAAGTTAGTTAGCAGAAGTACAGTTTGATAGATTAATCAAGACTTCATGATAGTATAGTGATAAATGGGTCATCATTATGGATGGTTGTGCAAGTAGAGTCTTGGACAGTATGGA
>SNQJ01S0046416.1:1402-41036 GCA_010110895.2 Picea sitchensis
ACAGGTTGGTGCATGGTTGATGCACTTGTTTATGGTACAGGTTGATTACAGGTTGGTGCATGGTTGATGCACTTATTTATGGTACATGTTGATTATAGGTTGGTGCATGGTTGATGCACTTGTTTGTGGTACATGTTGATTACAGGTTGGTGCATGGTTGATGCACTTGTTTGTGGTACAGGTTGATTACAGGTCGAGGTAGAGGTTGATGCATGGTTGATGCAAGGTTCAGATTTATTGGTACAGGTTTACAGTGGTACATCTCACAGTGATAGTGTGACAATGGTTCCATCATTCTACTTCTACTTCAGGGTGGCATGACGGGGCAAGGATAGGTCGTTGTAGCCGGAGAACATTGGGGGTTGTAGCCTCCTTCTGGTGGTAGCTAGAGATTTTGGGGAGTTGGAGCTTCCCTCAGGTTGTAGCCTGAGAAACTAGGGGGTTGGAGCCTCCTTCCAGTTGCAGCTGGAAAACAAAGGAAGTTGGGCCTTCCAATGAATGTAATTCTTCAAGACATATAAGAAAAAGCATTTTGTGGTTTTCTCCCGATTTGATTTTCCACGTAAAACACTGGTGTACTGTGTATGTGTGTGATTTTTTATTTATTACTGCTCATTATTGGATAATAATTCTACATTGATATAACATTTGAAGAAAAATTATTATAATTACGTTATTACTGATTCACCCCTCCTCTTAGTAATCCAACAGAGAGTTCCTATCCCATGTACGAGTCTATAAATATAGGAACCCCAGAAAACCCCAAGAACATAAATCTCGACAAGACAATATCTAAAGAAGAAAGGAAATCATATCTCAAACTTTTCAGAAAATATCAAGATGTTTTTGCATGGTCCTACAGAGATCTGAAAACTTACGATACTCGCATCATTCAATACACAATCCTGTTAAAAACCTGGAGTAAAACCCTTCCAACAAAAGATCTAGAAATACCACCCATCCTTGGATCCTCTCATGTGTCATGAGTTAAAGAAATTACTAGATGCTAAGATTATCTTCCAGGTTAGACACTCTACATGGGTAGCAAATTTTGGTGCCTGTGAAGAAAAAGTCTGGGGAGATCCGCCTATGTGTAGATTTCAGAAACCTCAACAGAGCTTCAGAAAAGGACAACTACCCAGTCCAACCGATGGAGACACTCTAGCAGACCATGTCTGGTTATGAGATTTTCTCCCTGCTTAATGGTTTTTCAGGTTACAGCCAAGTGCTAGTTTTAGAGGAAGACCGTTTGAAAACTACCTTTTGAACCAAGTGGGGAACCTTTGCTTATAAAGGCATGCCCTTTGGGTTAATCAATGAAGGGGAAACCTTCCAAAGGGCCATGGATGTAGCATTTCTAGGACTAATCAACAAATGTGTAGTAGTTTATTTGGACGACATGATTGTGTATTCAAAGAACAGAGAATATCACATCCAACACTTAACCCAGATTTTCGAAAGGTGTAGGAAATACAGTATATCCTTAAACCCTAAGAAAACTATCTTTGGTGTCGAGGAAGGTAAACTGCTAGGTCATATTATATCTCAAGCAATAATTCCCATAGAACTAGAATGAATTAGGGCTATAGCTCAACTTCCATTACCCCACAACAAAAGGCCTATGCAATCCTTCTTTGGGAAAATCAATTTTGTGAGAAAATTCACCGCTAATTTCACTGAAACTATCAAACCCCTACCAAAAATGATCCGCAAAGATGTTGAATTTAAGTGGGATGATGAATGAAAAATTTCTTTCAACAATATTAAGGATGCAATATCTCAAGCCCCAGTTTTACGAAGTCTCGACTTTAGCAAATATTTATTCCTCTACACTTTTGTCTCTGACCAATTGTTAGCTACAGTATTGACTCAGAAGGATGATGACAACAATGAGGCCCCGGTCTCATTTATGAACACTATTCTCTGAGGGGATGAACTAAATTACCCTGCTATAGACAAACAAGCTTATGAAATATACAAGGCAGTGAAACACTTCAGATCTTACATCCTAAAGAACCATACCAAAGTCATCGTGCCTCACCCTTCATTCCAATCCCTATTCACTCAACAAGATATGAGGGAAAGAAGAGGAAAATGGATGGAAATAGTCCAAAAATTTGATCTAGATATAAAAACTTCTAAATTGGTTAAGGGACAAGGATTATGAAAACTGGCAGCTGAGGCCCAGGACCAAGTAAATGAAGACCCCGGATGGGAGAATGAATTGGAATTATGGTGTGGTGAAGTTTCATATGTCTCTCTAGGGAAAGATTCTTATTATGATAAACTGACTTATCTCCTGCATCATAGGACTTGCCCAGAAAACCTAAACCCTAGAGAAAGGAGAGCTCTCAGGTTAAAATCAACACAATATCACCTCATAAATTTAGTGCTCTTCTGCATTAATTATGATGGCGTACTTTTAAGATGTATCGAACACGAAGATGCAGACAAGGTCCTAAAGGAGATCCATGACAAACCTGTAGGTGGGCACTTCGTAGGGAATACCACTGCTCACAAAATACTGAGAGCCAACTATTATTGGCCTACTCTGTTCAGGGATACTCACACATATGACAGAAACTATAAAACTTGTCAAATAAGAGCGGGGAGGGAAAATAGAGCAGTTTTCCCACTCCAACCTATGGTCGTCTCCAGGCCATTCGAGCAATGGGGGTTAGATATCATAGGCGAAATTACACCGAGTTATTCAAAACAACATAGATACATACTAACTACAACAAACTATTTCACAGAATGGGCAGAGGCCATCCCTATGACTCATGTAAATGAAAAGGTAGTGATCCAATTCATAGAACAACCACTGATTATGAGGTTCGGTATGCCTTCCATCCTTGTTTTTTATAATGCCACTTACTTTTCTTCCACCCTATTAATAGAGTTTTCTTTAGACAAAGGAATCATAATAATATACTCTACAAACTACTATCCACAGGGGAATGGAGTGTCAAAATCAACCAATAAGAACCCAGTGAGGATATTAAAGAAAACAGTTGTAGACAACCAGAGGAATTGGCACAGTTCACTTCATAATTCCTTTTGGGATAATAGAGTAACACCCAAGGAAGCTATAGGTAATTCTCCATACTTTCTAGTATACGAACAAGAAGCCATTCTCTCGAACGGGCTATATCTTCCATCTCTTCAGCTTGCTCAGGATTCTAGAGGACAACCCTCATCAGTTATACAACAAAGAATTGATACCCTCCTCATGCTGGGAGAAGAAAGGGAGAAAGAAAAAATAAATTTCATATCTTATCAACAGATAGTTAAAAGGTGGTTTGATAAGCATAAGGCCAAAGAGAAGAATTTTTAAGTAGGAGACTTAGTCCTAAAACGGGACAGAGCAAATGAACTGAAGGGAAAACATTTGAAGTTTCAAAATCTATGACTTAGACCTTTTTAGGTAGATGATAAAATTGGGGTAGGAACATATCGGTTGAAAAATCTGACGGGGGAACCTGACGCCCTCCCGGTGAATGGCCAACCCCTAAAACAATATTTCTGTTAAAAAAATAAAAAAATAAACAAATAAAAAAAAAGTGTGTGTGTATTTTCATGATGTTTTGTTTTTAGGTAAGTTGATTACGAAGTTCATTTTCATTTTTGTTTCTTGTTATAGTACTTTATGTGCTTTGGAATTTTGTGTTTAGAAAGACATTGGTTGACCTTATTTCATGCGATATGATGAACTTTTTTCCTTACTCATGCTTACATACGACATAAGAAGCGCTGAGAGACTTGTGTTTGTTTTAAAGGAGTTCTCTATCTAACCCATGCAGATAAACAACCTCAAAAAAGTGATGAAGTTTATGCTTGGTGGTATGGTAAAAACATGAAGGGAAATATGGAAAGCTTGAAAGGACTACATGTACCTCGAAACAGAGCTTGAAAAAAATTCACCTTAACCATCTCATTTTGCAAATAACAGACGTCCTCCTCTCCCACTCGCTCAGGGAATTTTGATGAAATAAAATCAATTATATCAAATGAGTGCACATTAGGAGAGGGTATACAGATAACTCCGTCGGGGCTATGGACACTCACTGGAAGCGGAGCAAGGTATGTGATGTCAAGGTGACTTCGTTGGGGCTATGGACGCTTGCTGGAAATAGAGCAACACCATAGAAAGTAAATGATGATAACTAAAAGTCTTGGTGGCAGTGAATTATTTACTTGACTCTTTTCAAAGAGGGTGTGAGTTAGGGTTACTAGAAACTAAGGTGGAATAAAGGTTGAAACCCCACAGGAAGGCCCAGATGCACCAACTAGGGAATTTCAAATGAAAGGATAAAAGAGGCTCTGATAAAAAACCAGTTAAGTTCTTAACCATCTTTTGCATCAGCTGAGCCCGAGGTAGGAAAAAATATTCTTATTTCTCCCAGTAAGTCACCATTTGTTGAGCACTCAACACACCCTAAAAAATCCTTATCAATTTTTTTACTTTTTGGGTACCACTTGATCTTCTACATTGTCTGATTCAATTTCAGTTTGGGATTTTTTTTTTCTTTGCTTATTTTCATGACTCTCATCACCTATTCAAGTTTTTTTGAACTTATGAAACCCCATGAATAAAATACCTTAACACCTGAATTAAGAATTGACAACCAAACACTGCACCCAATGCGCTCAGGTTCGGCGTCAGAAAGAATTCAAGTAAGAAAATGAACCACTCAGAAAACCATGGTCGATGAGCGTCGATCTTCATCGGCATTCGAAGAAGGAATTTTTGGTTTACGTAAATTTTTTTGCATAAAGGTTCGAGAGATAGCCGATCCCCTTCGACATCGGTAGAATATGAAGAGGACATATGTTAACGAAGGATGAAAAGAAATTGATGATAGCCGATGCCCGATGCACTTTATCAGGATCGGGGAAAATCCAGATTGATCATAAAAAACATTTTTGACCATGATAAAGTTATCCCCAATCACCAATCCCTGATGCGGTTTCAACATTGAGACTTTTTCGAGGGAGCCGATCTAAGAGCCCTTTGGTAGGTTATCGCCGATCACTGATCCTTGACACTTTTTCGACATCGGCAAGCTAAGGTTTGGTTTAGAACGAATATCTTAAGGAAAGTCTCGACTCCAATTAATACGAATGAATTAAGTCACTGGTATCGAACGCCACGTGTCTTTACTGGGTAAGAGAGTAGTATGGTCTAGTTGTATCCCGAGTCATTTTTTGTTACCTAGGTCCTAGTCACACCTCCGAGTCAGCTTCACCACATCAACACTGTATGGTAAGATCATTTGGTGTTGGATATTTGCAGGAGTATATCAACGAAAAAGTTCGTAGCATAATCCTAACCACCAATCCATGCACTGAAAGTGAGACAAGATGGGACGTTTTCAGAATTAGATATGATTAGATTTTGGGCATTTAAGGAGATAATTAATACCCTATCCCACATTAGTTTCTACCTCGTGTGACATTAAAAACAAAATTTTTAAAATCACCGATAGACCACATCACCACCTGCGCCTCCACCTTCAACCAACGATGAATTTAAGTTCTAAATATTTGGCAACAGATTTATTGAAAATTCACTCATAACCCAAATTGAATGGCTGATGCGACACGATGAGATATTTTATGTTTAAAATCTCTTGAACCATTGTGAACAAATTCATTTTGCATGTAAGAGAATTCTAGAGCATCTGAAGGATCAAGGCGAGCAACTCGAAGGTTGTATCGACCTCGTGATTATCAAAAACAAAAACCAGGTTTTAACAAGCTTCATAGGTATGTATTCAAGTTTGTCAATTCGTTGGCTATAATATATATGTGTTTGTATGATTTTTTACACAGTCTCTGAAATTATGCTTAAGTTGTAGGAAAAATGCCTCTGAGAAATCCAACCACCAGAGGCTCACCGAGAGCACCAAAAGTAAAAGAACCAAAGACAGGTGAAGGTTCTTCTCCAGGAATCGCGAGGGAATTGAAATACATCCTTAGGCCAGAGCCTATCATTAGGACAACAACAAAGAAGGTTTTCATCCAACTTCAAGCCTTTGGCGATACATAGGCAAGCACCGGATCCAAGGTAGCGCTCCCACAGTGGGGGGATCTCTTCAATAGGATTGGCAGAGAAGAATACCTGGAGTATATCCCACACAATGACCCAGACGTAAGGGTGCTTGATGACCATGTGTTCCCCAACATCCGACGATCATATTTACACATGGTGGCGAGTAGAACCCCCTTTGTCCCCTACATAAAGTTCCTCAAGTGGCTCATCGACCATACAGATAGGAATAAATGTTTGATTAACGATGAGAATGGAGGGTGCGTCGGATGTTTCCTCCTGACAAAGGTACAAAAATACTACAAGCTTAGGGACCTGGAGGAGTGACTCAACAAAGAATCAGTGGTGAAGTTATATGAACTCCATGACACCAACCTCTTGATGGCCTCATGGTGGAGGGAAGATAATAAATTCACCAATTGGAGCAATGGATGGTATAGGACAATCAACCTAAGGGAGCCATACATATATCTGATGGCTCTCATCTGTCGACTATACGGAGAAAAGGATTGCTCCAAGTTTTTGGAAGCTTGGATGCCTTTGGCATACACAGTCGCAATCATCGGGTGCAACTTCAACTGGGGAGAAATAATCTCCAAAAAAATAAGCACCTATGTGCAGCAGGATTAGACGCTGAAGGAAGGAGAGGCACCAACATTTTACATGGCCTTGTACCTGCTCGATGTCATGTGCGCTAGGAACGTCTTCATCGGCATGAATCTGAGCTAGCATGTTGCAGAGATCCTGGTCCACATCTACTTCATATTTCTATAGGACAATAGGTATAATACATCTTACTCCCTCATCTGCAATGAATTCATTGCCTGAATTTATTTTATTCTTTTTAAGAAGGAATGCCCATTGCTATCGACGACAACCAAGAAAATGGTATCCAAAGTAGGCCATTGGTACTTGGACGAGTGTGCCACCTACATCAGGGTGTTAGAGGCCACCAAAGAACCACATATCCTACCATCTCATGTCCCATACCAGCTCGTCATAGGAGAAATTTGTTATCATATCATCTTGTAGGTCTATAACACCACATTGGTCAAAGACAAGAAGCGAGCCTTCATACCCTATGATTTCCATGTGGGGTTCTATCTAGTAAAATATACTGCTCAAGCTAAAGAATAAGGGTTGAGCCAACTTGAATTTAGGTTCCCTACAAGTCGATTCCACAAGCATGATCCTAAAGGCTTGGTCCTCCAACATGCGTTGCAAGTGTCATCCTGCTGGCCATATGCTCACGATAAATTTGAGGACGCGGTCTTCACAGAGAACACCTAGGACTAGGATGAGGTAGTACAAAGGATGGCCAACCCAAACATGACCGGGTTGAAGGCCATGAGCATGGATGAATAGGTGGAAAAAATAGAACACTCGACTCAAGAGGCCCTCAGATCTAGGGAATAAATCAGAGTGGCAGAGGCAACAAAGGTGCATGGAAGGGGATTTTTCTTAACACCGGAGGCACATACAAGGGGTCTACATTTAATGGTAGAGGCACATATAGTAATTGATCAGCTGCAGAATGACCCGAACCTCGTGGAGATGAAAAGGGTTCCTGCCGACAACCCAATCGAAATCCAAGGAGGTTCAAGTGACCCAGATCCAATACAAATTGAAGAGATCACCGGGTTAGATAACCCTCAAGTTTCGACGCCATAGGCTGGATCATTAGGGGATGTTTCGGCTCATCCCAAGATAGCGAGGAAATCAGGGATAGAAAGTGCACCAAACCCGTTACACGACTTAATAACTATCTATGATGATGAGGAGAGTTCAGAGGTTTCCTTGGTGACTTTGGTATAGATTACAGAGGAAAAGGAACCTGAGAACGTATCTTCCCCAGCTCCCGATGCTCCAACTCAAAGCCTTCCACAGAGTGACCAGGAGGTCAAAAGTGTCTTAGACATTGAGCTACTTGATACACTAGGAACTCAAGTGGATAGCCTGAAGGATGAGATAGGATCATGTGAGAAAGGGGAATAAATTCCACAGCAGAAAATCGACATCTCAACAACCAATTATCAAGTAAGTACTGAGCCTACCCCTTATGCATCAATTTTTGCCGGTACTTTAACTCTCAATGAGAAACAACCAGAGATCAAACTTTTGGGACACACAAAAGAGGTTCAAGAACCCAGTCTTGAATAGATATACATCGTCGGGAGCCTAGGAAACACACTTACTTGGGGAGAGCATCAAATCCCCAAACCCATGGATGAGGTCGCTGATATACAAGCCATTTCCTATGACCGAAAGAGGAGATCCATCATGAAGTGAACCACCAAGAAGAGGAGTATTACTCTGGACAACTCCATCCTCATCACCACGGAGGAGAAATTAATTAGCAGAGAGCATGCCAAGATGTCCGAGCTTATCGACATAGGGATGGAAATCACAGATGCCACCCTGGATTGAGCGAGGAAAGATGAAGAGGAGTCGGCCACTGCACTAAAGGAGTTGGATCATCTGCGCCATTTGGAAAAATATTATTAGGACTCCATGCAGGCCATGATGTTCTTGAGAAGTGAATTCCAGGATGCCTACAGTAAATTCACGAATGAGAAACAGATTTTCACTACCGAGATATCCAATTTCCAAGAAGACACCCTTATGGTGCTGGAAACGTGAAAGGATACGGAAATATGGTATGAGAAAGAACACCAATTTGTGTAAAGTATCGATTACATCAACATGGTTCAATAGGGCCGAGATGCCAAAGAGCACGACATTCAGGTACTAAGGTATAGAAGAATCGAACGCATAAAGAAGTTGGCCAAATACTGGGTGAAAATGACTCAAGAACCTCATTATGAAATCCAAGAGAAATGGGTCGAGTGTGAAAAGAGATGGACCAATATCAATTGGGTGATGAGAGACATCGGCCTCCCAAAATTCGGCACACCCGATGACTTTGTTGACTTTCATGACATAGTCAACCTACATGTCGAACAAGACTCATCGTGGTCTGCAGAGATAGAAAAGGTGGCAAAAATGGTTCTAGGTCAAGTACATCAATTCATGGAGCACCCGATCAAGGCTCAGACAATGTTACAACAATTAAGTGCTAAAGTAGTCAAGTATCGGGCACAGGCAGTGGAGATAAAGGAGATCCTTTCGGCTCTAATGTACCAACATAGATTCTCATATGCCAACAGATGTGAGGAACTCTTTGTCAAATGGTGAGAGTATGAGAAGAGTCATCCACTCAAGTGAAACTATTTGATGACTCTTAGAAGACTCGGAGATGAAAGAGCCATGTGGCGATGTTTTTTTTTACTTAGATTTCACTTTTGATATTTACTTTTAGTTAATAATATGTCATAAATAGGAGGATCGACTTGTTAGAAAAGGTCGATGGTTTTTGCAAAGACCCTCTTTTTTGGAATTGTAAATAACTATTTCGGAGCTACCTTAATTGAGAATTCTTATTTAGAACCTGAGACAAGTTTTTGTTTTCATCAAAAGCATGTGTGATTGGATCATAAGGAGAAATTACTTCCAACTTTATCTCATCAATGGATGTTATAATGAGTAAGAGTTTCTGAATTTGTTCATAAGTTATTTGATTCAATATTTTTATAATTCTTGCCTCTAATGATGTAAACAAATCGTTGTGTTAATGTGTAATTGGTGATTAGAGCTAAGGAAACTATTTTTCTTACCATCATTTTATTGCATATATGTTCTCTTCTAATAAATTGTATCTCAGTGAATAATTGAAATGCCAACAAGTTGATGTATTAGTACTAGTCTTGTCATAGGTGTAAGAATCATTGTCTGCATTCCTGAGCACGAGGGTTATCCCAAGGTCAACCTTCTTCAGTAGTTAAGAATTTCCCCTTTGTTACCCAGCTAGTTTATACTAGCATTTAGCTTGTATCAGTCACACCTGTAAGAGAAAATACAAAAAATGAACGTTCAAAATGAAGGATGAGATTTCACAAGAAGACATCTTGTCACTCACTACGTAAATCCCATTGATTAATTGGTTGGATCGCAAGATCTAGAGAACCATTCCACCATTAAACATTGCAGAGTATAATTGGGCCTCGGTGGTGGGTTTGGTTTACTATTGAGTTAAAGGGATTTAGGACCCCTCAACAAGACCCTGAAAAAATAACTCACAGGTCCCTTTGATGTTACTTGCAGGTTCAAACTACCCACACAACCAATTTCTAGCGCCTCCGACAACACCAATATGTGAGTACTAGCTCCCGACTATACTCCTTCGCAAACATGACCATGGGATATGACCATGGGTAATCTCCCTTTGTGACTTTGAATTAGACAATACTGTGACCTCCACCCTTGTTTCCTTTTGAAACATCTTCCACCGAAATGCATGGATCTCTTCCATGTGTCCTCCTGGATCTGACAATCTAGCTCTACTTTGGCCTTTGCAACTTCGCAGAGATTTCACTCACTCCACACAATCACTGAGAATCCACTTCCCAAACTCTTCAATCCACTGCCATGTATCTCCTCATATCCAACGATTAAGATTCGCTTCTTGACTTGCAACTCCGCTCTTGCAACACTTCAAACACTCTGAACCACGAAGTGTCGAAAGACCTTTATGACTATCCTCAATGCAACGTTTCCAGATCTCAAGGTCTAGAATGATCTATGTCCCTCTTGGACAGATATTACTCATTGTTTGGAGAATATTCAATAGGCTCCTCCCTATGGAAGAATTCTCTCCCACTCTCCCTCATGAGCTTGTTCTTCTCTTTGAAATTTTTCTCCTTAATGTTTTCCTCCTCGACACTTAGTCAAATTTGACCCTATGCACGCCTTGCAACAAGTTTCTTTACACTCTTATGAAATTACACTTGAGCTACTCCTTCTGAGCTCCTGATTCAAAAGACTCTGTCGCGCACTCCTTGCGGACAATATGCGCTCTATGCACACAAATATCCAAGTTACTTTCTTGGACTTATTCCTCCATAACACTCTAAAATTATCAGAATGATTCCTTCGATACTCAACTAAGTATCGAATCCATGCACTCCTTGCGACAAACATCCTTCAACCTAACTCTTGAAGGCCACTGTGCACTCCTTGCAACAATTCTCCAAATGCTCGATTGTTCCTCCTGAACAATACGACTCTGAGCATGTTTCCTCCTACACACACCTTCGACTATCTCTGTTGAACTTCTGGGTCAAACAGACCCTGTCAATGCACGCCTTGCGGACACTTATGCACTCCTTGCACATATAAGTTTCACGTTATCTCTTTTAAGCTTTTAAGTCAAAATAGACTTTGTCGACGCACACCTTTTAGACACTATGCACTCCTTTCACTTTATCCTAGAAGAGAAACAATTGAAACTTATCTAAATCCTCACATATTCATACATTCAACCATGTAAATGCATTCGTAACATAAAACAAAAAACAACAGAGAATTGAAATTAACAAAAATCCTACCATTCATTAATTCAGATAGACACAACAACACTAGGCATTTGGAACAATGCTCCTCTGTTATATTCATTCAACTATTATGTACATGGATTCATACAATGCTATACAAAAACTCTCATTAGCTTCTATTTCATCAACAACTAAAATGCCAACTATCAACCTTCAACAACCTCATTTGGGAAATAATACATTTATTTATACAACACGAGTTCATCAAGGTTTCCCTCCAAGCTACCTTACTTCTATCCTATTGAAATAAAAGCATCAACTACTTATGATTTATTACAATAAATGTTTGTGACAAACATATAAGATCAAACACATCGAATATGTACTGCACACAACTTCAATAAAAGAAAATACATTCTCCAATGATCTCACGCGATCGTCCAGCTCCAAAACATTAAAGAATTTTCTAAATTTCGGCCTTTTCAAGATATATGTATGATATGCCTCCTTTAATTCAAAATTATTACTCCAAAATGTGCGCTAGTGCACTTAGTTGTTTTCCATTCATGCTTTTCTAGCGATGCTCCTGCATCATACTCCTCTGGCTAAAAATTCATGGACTCATGTCCATGAGATCTTGCACTGACCTTCCAAGCTTCTGGATATCTGCTTCACTTACCTAACTAACATCCTCTATCGGGTGTCCTTTCCATTTTACTAGATACTCAAAATAAGTTTTTATCCGGGTCTTCTTACCAATCCTTTGATCTACGATCTTCTCCATCTACCACTTTTCTTCTACAGGAATCTATTTCTCCCACTGGATTTCTTTCTGATCTTCTTCCCCTTTGGCATCATCTTCCGTGTAAGGATACATATATGAAATGTTGAATATGGGTGATATAGCCACATCTTCTGGTAGCTCTAACTCATAAGCATTTTCATCAAACGTTTTTAGGATCTTTCATGGCCCTATTTTTTTTAGCTTCAGTTTGTTGTATGTTCCCCTTGGGAACCTTTCCTTCCTTAGATGTGCTAGAACTTGATATTCAAATTCAAATTGAAGTTTCCTCCTATGTTGATCAGCTCTGCATTTACACTGCTCTGCAATTGCTCCTTTATCTTATTATGAATCTTCTGCATTTCTGCAGTCAAGTATTTTTCTCTGATGCTTCTGAATTCATTCTTCTCCAGATCTCTCAACTTTGATACTCCCCTTGGATTCATCCCATATACTATCTGAAATGGGCTCTTTCTGGTACTCTGTTTTACTGAGTCATTGTATGCAAACTCTGCTTGCAATAAAATATGATCCCACTGGCTATGATGTTTAGTGACCAAACTCCTCGGCAAATTTCCTAAACTCTGATTAACCACCTCAGTCTATCCATCCATTTGAAGATGATATGTTGAACTAAAAGACAATTGTGTCCCCAAATTCTTCCACAATGTTCTCCAGAAATGACCAACAAATTTAGTGTCCCTATCTGAGACAATACTCTTAGGTAACCCATGAAGTCTCACAACTTCCTTAAAAAACAAATTTTCAATGTGTGTTGCATCATTAGTTTTCTGGCATGGGATAAAGTGTGCCATATTTTAAAATATATCAACTACCACAAATATGGAATCGCTTCCTCTTTGTGTCATTGCAATCCCAACACAAAATCCATACTTATTGTATCCCAAGGCCTTTCTGGAATAGGCAATGGTTGATACAATCTAGTATTTTGCCTCTTCCCTTTGGCATACTGGAAAATATTACATTTGTTCACAAATTTATTCACCTCTGCTCTCATACCTAGCCAATAGTATGAACTATTCAAATGTGCAAATGTCTTATCATGGCCGAAATGTCTCGCTAGACCTCCACTATGTTTTTCCTTCAATTGATTTTCTATCATCGAGCATTTCGGTATACACAACTGGAAACCTTTAAAAAACAAATCATCTTGAATCATATATTATTCCCACTAGCTTCTGTCTCTGAGTATAGGATTTTCACATGCTTCATATGCTTGTTTAAAATCTGGATCATCACAATACATCTCCTTAAGGTGTTCAAACCCCAAGTTTTTCACTTGAAACTCCTGTAGAATCAAACATCTCCTGCTCAATGCATCAACAACTTTGTTAGCATTACCAAAAATATGTTTAGTGACAAAAGTGAAATTTTTCATAAACTCTATCCACTTAACATGTCTGTGGTTTAACTTCTCTTATCTGATTATGAATTGTAAAGCTTAATTATCACTATACAAAACAAAATATTTTGGAACAAGATAGTGCCTCCATTTCTTCAAGGCTTGAATTATTGCATAGAACTTTTTATCATATGTGGAGTAATTTCCCTTGGTATCATTCAACTTCTCACTGAAATATGCAACATGCCTATTATCTTGGCTCAAGACTGCTCCAATACTCCACTCGCATCGCATCTCACTTGAAATGTTTTCCTGAAATCTGGCAAGACCATAATCAGTGGTTCTGTTATCTACTCCTTCAATATATTGAATCTTTTCTCGGCTTATTTTGTCCACTTAAAAGACTTTTGTCTCTTCTTCACCATATCCATCATTTGGGAAACAATTCCACTAAAATTTATAATGAACTTCTGATAGAAACTTGCAAATCCATGGAAGCTTTTAACCTCAAATATGCTTCTTGGCGATGGCCATTCTTTGATCACTTTCACCTTCTCTGGATCCATATTCAATTATTTTGAAGAGATTACAAAACCCAAATAAATTATTTTTGTCTTCATAAAAGAGGATTTCTTTAAATTTATCAACATCTTCTCCCACTGCAATCTCCTCATTGCTAACGTTAGATGTCTCAAATTATCTTCTTCAATTTTACTGAAGACTAGTATGTCATCCAGATATATAATCATGAACTTACCAATGAAGTATTTCAATACCTCATTCATCAATCTCATAAAAGTAATTGGTGCATTTGTTAAGCCAAACAACATAACAAGACATTCATACAACCCCTCATTTGTCTTGAAGGTTGTTTTCCACTCATCACCTTATCTCATTCTTATATGATGATATCCACTCTTCAGATATATCTTTGAAAAATAATTCACCCCACTCAAACAATCCATTAAGTCATCCATCCTCGACAAAGGAAATTTGTACATGATGGTGATCTTGTTTATGGCTCTTGAGTCTGTACACATTGTTCATCCTCAATCCCTCTTCGAACTTAACACAATTGGTACTGCGCATGGAATCAATATTTCCCTGACTAACCCCTTGTCCATTAAATCCTATACTTGCCTCTTTACCTCCTCATTCTCTTGAGGTGTCAACCTGTATGCTAGTTTATTCATACTTTCTATCGATATTAGATCAATGTGATGGCTAATACTCCTGATAGGTGGCAATGAGCTTGGAAACTCATTCACTACTATGTCAGCAAAATTCTCTAACAACTCCTGTATTTATTCAGGAAAATTAACTATAGAAATACTTGTAAGGACTACTTTGGGTTTCCTTACCACAACAAACAACATCTCTTGTTCCTTCTTGACTTCACTCAGGAATTCCTTCACACTCATGATAAGTATGCTTATGTTGGCTTCCTCCTTTTCTTTCTTCTCCTCAATTGGCAACAACATGTGTGTCCTACCATTCTTCTCCAAAGTATAGATATTTTTTATCCCATCATGAATGACATTCCTATCATACTACCATGGTCTTCCCAAAAAAACATGACATACATCCATGGGAATCACATCACACAAAATATCATCTCTATATCCTCATATTTTATATTCAACAAGGCATTGTTTAGTTACTATTACCTGGTGTCCTTTCTACAACCATGAGACTTTATACGACGTTGGATGTGCAGTTGTATCGAGCTCCAATTTCTCCACCATATCTATGGATACTGAATTATCATTGCTCCCACCATCAATTATCACCTTGCAAACTCTATCCTTAGTCTTGCAAGCAGTCCTGAACAAATTGTTCCTCTGCACTGGTTTTTCAACTTCTGGCTTTGGCTTCAAAAGAACCTTCTTCATCACCAAAGATCTCCCATCTTATGCACCGTTTTCTTCAACATTCTCTCGGGGAATTCCCAAAACATGTTCCCTTTCTTTCCATAGGAATACCATTTCACTTCTCCTCCTTTGCCTCTTCCTCTTCCTCGAGGAAAAGAGTTTCTTCCACCATAATGTCTCCCTCAAGAACTTCCTCCTCTTTTCGAGTGACTATGGTGTTTTTATTTCTCACCTTTGAGCCTTTGTTCCTTGTCATGGGAAATTCCTTTGCCTTTGTTTGGACTTCATCCTCTGCTTCACTGACTTTGCTTTCTGGCTAACCTTTCCTCTTCTTTCAGTGAAATATGATAAGCATCCTCCACTTTTCTTACTGTCATGATGTTGATTTCGTCCTAGATTTCATATCTCAGGCTGTTTATATATCTATAAACTTTCTCGTCATCTTTTTCTCTATGTCTAGACCTGATGATCAATTTGTAGAATTCCTTTGTGTATTGTTTCACAGTCATTCCTTTCGGTCTCATGTTTTGTAAATTCCTGAACAGATTTATCTAGTAATCCTTGGGTATGAATTTATCCTTTAGCTGAGCTACCATTCTATCCCAACTCTTGATATTTTTCTTTCCTTTGCATCTTCTGTCAGCCTGCAGTTCATCACACTACAATGGTGCATGTCCTTTTAATCTAGTGACAACGTGCTTCACCTTCTTCTCCTCATCAACATCTTCATAGTATAAATACGTGTCCATGGATCTTATCTAATCCAACAATTCTTCAACATCCAAATTTCCTTCATACATTGGGATGTCTATCTTCCCTCTCACTCCCAACTTGATAATCAATTTCAGCAAGCGTTCTTCCACAACATCCTCTACTACAACTTCTTTAGCTTCGACTTCTTCTTTTTTTGCATCACTGACGTCTCCAACATCACGTTCTCTCCTTTGAGATGTATCCATAACATCCAACCTTGATTTGAGTTCTTGCATCTCCCTTTCCATAGCTCGATTTGATATGGGTGGCTCTGCATGTCTTCTTGGCGGCATTGTGATGAAATTTATTCACACAACTATCACTGGATGTATTTGATACCACTTGATGATATCAACCTACTTCTTTTCACTTTCTTCCTACATAATTAAAGTCTGTGGCTCTAATTTCCACCTGATGCTATTAGACAAAGCCTTTTTCAAGCTTTGATACCACTTGATGCAACTCCCCTTCCCTCCTGGGGCTTCTATGACCTCTCGGTCAAGGATATTCAAACACCTTGAGATGAATTATCTCTTTGGGCCTACAATAGACCCCAAAAAAATAACTCATAGGTCCCTTTGATGTTACTGTAGGTTCAAACTACCCACAAAACCAATTTATAATGCCTTTGGAAACACCAATCTATCTTCCCTCTCACTCCCAACTTGACAATCAATTTCAGCAAGCGTTCTTCCACAACATCCTCTACTACAACTTATTCAACTTCGACTTCTTCATTTTTTGCATCACTGACATCTCCAACATCACGTTATCTCCTTCGAGATGTATCCATAACATCCAACCTTGATTTGAGTTCTCGCATCTCCCTTTCCATAGATTGATTTGATATGGGTGGCTCTGCATGTCTTCTTGGCGGAATTGTGATGAAATTTATTCACACAACTATCACTGGATGTATTTGATACCACTTGATGATATCAACCTACTTCTTTTCACTTTCTTCCTACATAATTAAAGTCTGTGGCTCTAATTTCCACTTGATGCTATTAGACAAAGCCTTTTTCAAGCTTTGATACCACTTGATGCAACTCCCCTTCCCTCCTGTGGCTTCTATGATCTCTCGGTCAAGGATATTCAAACACCTTGAGATGAATTATCTCTTTGGGCCTACAATAGACCCCAAAAAAATAACTCACAGGTCCCTTTGATGTTACTGTAGGTTCAAACTACCCGCATAACCAATTTATAATGCCTTTGGCAACACCAATATGCGAGTACTAGCTGCCAGATATACTTCTTCACAAATATGACCATGGGTTGTGACCATACGTCAGCTCCCTTTGTGACTTTGGCTTCAGCGATACTGCAACCTCCACCCTTGTTTCCTTCTGAAACACCTTCTGCCAAAATGCACATATCTCTACCGCGTGTCCTCCTGGATCTGACTCTCTAGCTATACTTTGGCCTTCGAGACTTCACGAAGATTTCACTCACTCCACACAATCTCTGAGACTCCACTTTTCGAACTCTTCAATCCACTGCCACGTATCTCCTCATAGCCAACGGTTATGATTCACTTCGCGACTTGCAACTCTGCTCTTGTAACACTTCAAACACTCTGAACCACAAAGTGGCGAAAGAACTTTACAACTATCCTTAGTGAAAATTTTCCAGATATGATGTTCTAGAATGATCTCTCTCCCTCTTGGACAAATCTTACTGGTTGTTTGGAGAATCTTCAATAGGATCCTCCCTATGGAAGACTTCTCGCCTGCTCTCCCTCCTGATCTTTTTCGTCTCTTTGAAATTTTTCTCCTTAATGTTTTCCTCCTCGACACTTAGTCGAATTTGACCCTGTGCACACCTTGCAACATATTTCTTTACACTCTTCTACTATTGCACTTGAGATACTCCTTCTGAGCCCCTGATTTGAAAGACTCTGTCACGCACTCCTTGCGGATAATATGCACTCTCTGCACACAAATATCCAAGTCTTTGTTGGAATTGTTCCTATATAACACTCTAAACTTCTCAGAATGATTCCTTTGATGCTCAGACGAGTATCGACTCTGCGCACTCCTTGCGACAAACTTCCTTTAACTCAACTCTTGAAGGCTATTGTGCACTCCTTGCAACAGTTCTCCAAATGCTCGATTGTTCCTCCTGGACAATACGACTCTGAGCATGTTTCCTCCTACACACACCTTCGACTATCTCTGTTGAACTGATCTAGGTGTATATCAATGGCCATCCACCTTTTCCAATTGGCTCAAAATAGTTTTTTGGCAATTTTGGTAATTTACTAGTTTTAGCTTTTTTTTGGGTCCTGAACTTTCAGAGTCGTTTTGAGGCCCTAAACAATGGTTTTTTGGGAAAACAGGGAGCAACATGGAATTCCTTCAATTTTTCTCAAACAAAAATTGTAGTCCTTGGATAGATCTTTCTAACGAGGTATATAGCACCCCAAACAGAGATCATATGCAAACATTACGCCCCCAGGAAGTTGACGTATCAACTACCTCTGTCAGGGCCCGAAAACCTTTTGGATTTTCATTTTCTGGGGTTAGGGTTTTGGATTTTCCTTATGTTAAAAAGGCCCTTAGACCCTTATTGTAATAATCATATTCTTGCAAATGCGAGTAGTCGTCACATCTCTTTTTAGAGATAAGATGCCACCATTCTAGCGAGTCTTTCACTCTATATTTTTACAGTCTCTGTACATTTATTTCATTAATAGAAATCGTGTATTACTGTGTATCTGTGACTCTTGTTATATTTTTGATATATCTCTATTATATTTTTGTCTCTCTTGCAATATCTCTAAATATTTCTGTGTTATATCTCCGCTCTCATTTCGTGCCAAAAATAATTTGGATTAGTGGTATCAGAGAAGACTACTCTTGATCGTTTTTTGTTCCGTGCATGTCCCCAACGAGGTTTGAGTATATCAATTTGGGTCTCGAGCTTGTCTCTCTTGAATACAATCCCTCTCACACGCCCAAGAAATGCTCCACAATGGAATAAAATAAAAATGACGTAGCAGATGAGCCTATCAATCTGTTGCTTGAGCAAGCTCTCACGCGAAAGTGGGACAAAATGATGGAGAATTTTTCCCACATCCTTCAATGCCTGCCATTAGAAACAGTCACATCTTCATCAAACAACCACTTTCTAAACACCTCTACTTTCAAGGTATAGGTTAATTTTGATATTCCCATATTTGAAGGTCAAATAGATGCGGATGCCCTAGGAAAATGGTTAAATATGTTAGAAGGTTATTTCTCTGTTCATAATTTTTCTGAAAAATAAAATATCACCTTTGTACTCCCTAAATCTCTCCCCGATGTCAAAAATTGGTGGGAAACTTACTGGGAGAAAAGTTCCACAGAGGAGTCTGGAATATATGGGGTCGAGCCCACTTGGGATTTTTTTGTGGATGCAGTAAAGGAACAGTATTACCATGTTGGAAACTATGAGGACCAGTACATGAGATGGACCACATCGTGGCAAGAGAGGGGCCAATCAGTTCCATAGTTCACCAATACATTCCATACCTTGGGCACCAAGCTGGGTATCAAAGACTCTGAACGACATTTGGTTCTGAAATACGATGGGGCTCTACATAGATACATCCAAATTGAAATGGATTTTCTGGACATCTCATCACTCGGTGCTTCTTATTGATATGTTGTTAAATCAAGCATAAATTTAAGCACTAGAAAAAACAAGAGTTCGGGTCTGCAAATCCCCAACAACCAAAGTATGACAAAGATGTCCCTAATAAACAATCTCCCGAAAACCATTCCAAGCGACAGGAAAAGAAGGGTCACGGGAAGACAAAGAAGGACACCAAAAAATGGTGTGATTTCCACAAAATCACCTGGCACAACACCGATGAATGTCACTCAAAATAGTCATTGGTGTTTGATATCAAAGACAAGGAGTTGAACCATGATTCAAAATCTAATTCTAAAAACATTTGTAAAGGACATATCATTGACGCAGATCCCACTGCTATTGTCGGGACCACAACAATTCAACAAGAAGAAATAACAGATCCTGAAGAGGGGGAGAACCTTTTTCATTCACAGATGTGGGTGAAGGGGACCCCATTGCATTTTATTTTTGATAGTGAAAGACAGAAGAAACTCATCTTAGCAGAGGTCGTCAAATAGTTGGGATTGTCGACAACAACACACCCACAACCATACAACATCGAGTGGCTTCGCCAAGGACGAGATCTTTGTGTCAATGAGCAGTGTTGATTGTCATATTACATCCATCCCTTCAAGGATGAGGTATTATGTAATGTTTCCCCACTGGATGTCTGTGATGTTCTCTTGGGCCAACCATATATGTGGAGACTCCATGCTATTTATGAGTCTCGACCCTACAGTGTCATTGTTTCTATGGGGGTCGTCTCTACAGAATACTAGAGGTAGTTCCAACTATTGTTCCACCTAAATAGTGTCTCAAGGTAGTATCTCATACTCCAAAATTCATATTCTTCACAATCTGTTCAAAAGGGGAATAAAAGGACACTGCAACCACTACAGCCTCACCCCAAGCACCTTCTATCCAACCGAAGTAGGTCGACAAAGTTGCAACAAAGGGCAAAGATTCCTTCTACACACCATCCTCTCATGTAGCTCGACTTGTTGAACAACCTCAACCTCAATAGGTTCGTGAAAGAATTCCACTAACTGAGGAATGCGACATCTCCAACAAGGCAAGCAACTCACCAAGATTTAGATTCAACAAATGCTTTTTCCTCTCCCCCGGGCACTCAACGCAATGGACACCATTGCTTCCTAAGGAGGGAGGATTTATATAGGTGGATATTGATGGCCACCCACCTTTTCCAACTGGCTCAAAACAATTTTCTGGCAATTTTGGTAATTTACTAGTTTTAGCAGTTTTTCGGGTCCTGAACTTCCAGAGCCATTTTGAAGCCCTAAACGACGTTTTTTTAGAAAACGAGGAGCAACTTGGAACTTCCTTAAATGTTTCTCACACAAAAATTGTATTCCTCAGATATATGTTTCTAACGAGGTATTGAGCGCCCCAAACATAGATCGTATGCACAAGTTACGCCCTCGGGAAGTTGACATATCAACTACCTCCATCGGGGCCTGCAAACCTTTTGGATTTTCATATTTTGGGGTTAGGGTTTTGGATTTTCCTTATGTTAAAAAGGACCTTAGAGCCTCATTTTAATAATCATCTTCTTGCGAATGCGAGTAGCTGCCACATCTCTTCTCAGAGATAAGCTGTCACCATTCTAGCTAGTCTTTCACTCTGTATTTTTACAGTCTCTGTACATTTATTTCATTAATAGAAATCGTGTATTACTGTATATCTGTGACTCTTGTTATATTTCTAATATATCTCTGTTATATTGTTGTCTCTCTTGCAATATCTCTGAATATTTCTATGTTATATCTCCACTCTCATTTCGTGCCAAAAATAATCCGGATCATGAACATTCTAAGTTTTACTGAAGACTAGTATGTCATCCAGATATACAATCACAAACTTACCAATGAAGTATTTCAATACCTCATTCATCAATCTCATAAAATTACTTGGCGCATTTTATTATCCAAATGACATAACAAGACATTCATACAACCCCTCATTTGTCTTGAAGGTCGTTTTCCACTCATCACCTTCTCTCATTCTTATATGATGATATCCACTCTTCAGATATATCTTTTAAAAATAATTCTCCCCACTTAAACAATCCATTAAGTCATCCATCCTTGGTAAACAAAATTTGTACCTGATGGTGATATTGTTTATGGTTCTTGAGTCTGTACTCATTCTCCATCCTCGATCCTTCTTCCGACTTAACACAGTTGGTACTATGCATGGACTCAAGATTTCCCTGACTAACCCCTTGTCCAATATTAAATCCTGGACTTTCCTCTTTACCTCCTCATTCTCTTGAGGTTTCAACCTGTACGCTGCTTTATATGGTATACTTGCTCCTGGTATTATATTAATGTGATGGCTAATACTCCTAATAGGTGGCAATGAGCTTCGCAACTCATTCACTACTATGTTAGCAAAATTCTCCAACAACTCCTATATTTCTTCAGGAAAATCATCTATAGAAGTACTTGTAAGGACTACTTTGGGTTTCCTTACCACAACAAACTACATCTCATGTTCCTTATTGACTTTACTCAGGAGTTCCTTCCCACTCATGAGAAGTATGCTTCTGTTGGCTTCCTCCTTTTATTTTGTACGCTTCTGTGTGTGCTACCATTATTCTCCAAAGTATAGGTATTTTTTCTCCCATCATGAATAAAATTATTGTCATACTGCCATGGTATTTCCAACAAAACATGGCATACATCCATGGGAATCACATCACATAAAATCTCATATCTATATCCTCCTATTTTAAATTCAACAAGGCATTGTTTAGTTACTGTTACCTGGTGTCCTTTTTGCAACCATGAGACTTTATACGACATTGGATGTACAATTTTCTCTAGCTCCAATTTCTCCACCATCTCTGTGGATACTAAATTATCAGTTCTCCCACTATCAATTATCACATTGCAAACTCTATCCTTAGTCTTGCAAGAAGTTCTGAAAAAACTATTCCTTTGCACTGATTTTTCAACTTCTGGCTCTGGCTTCAAAAGAGCCTTCTTCATCACCAAAGATCTCGCATCTTCTACACCTTTTTCTTCAACATTCCGCTTCTCTGCTTCCGAAATGTGAACTTCACCTCCTCCTTCTTTCTTTCTCTTGTGGCATTACCAAGACATGTGCCCTATATTTCCACAGGAATACCACTTCAATTCTCCTCCCCTGCCTCTTCCTCTTCCTCGAGGAAAAGAGTTTCTTCCACCATGTTGTCTCCCTCGGGAACTTCCTGACGCAGACAAGATCTGTGTCCACTCACAGGATCATTCTATCTAGTTCGTGAGCCGAGGCAGCTCTTTTGAATCCTACTAGAATCATGCATGAATCTATCCATAGGTCCTTTATTTTCCCTCACGGCCCCGAACATGACCATGAAAAATTTCCCCACAGGAAATGTGATTTTGGGCTTCAAGGTTTCCTAATTCCCGATGACAAGAATCCTCTATCTTCTTGACCTCCCGAACACTGAATCTCCGAAATGTTGAAACACCTTTTTCGGCGACTAGCGCTGAGGGTTAAGTCTTGGCCCACACGACCACTACACATAAAACCATGGCTCTATTTTTGGGGTCGCGTAACCCAAGTGCCCGAACTCTTGGTCTTTCGACTCCCGAAGTGCCGATTTCTGAAATTCCGATAAGCCAACTCTTTCAGGACTTTCTCCTCCATATTCATGAAGGCTTTAAACCCCTTGCAGCTCCTGTCAGATCCAACGGCTGATGGGTATTTGGATGAAGATCCGACGATCCAGATCCGTCCTCCTTGTGCACTCCTCCTGCTTCTCCCTAGGCATGAAACTCTCAACGGTCCAGATCCTTTCGACAGATATGACGACAGGTGTTGCTCCTCCCGAGATTTGACTCTTTCTTTCGATTCTTGGAAGATTTCTCCAATACTAAAGGCCTCGACCTTTGCCTTTCCTCTGCGAGCTCCACAATTTTGAGTCCTCGCCTGTGCGTATGAAAACACTGTCTCTCCTGAGCTTTATAGACTCTGAACTCCTCCAAAGATTTCTTCGACCTCTGCGCTCCTTGCAGCTATGGCTCTATGGGCTGAAAGCACTACTCCTCTTGAGCTTATCCTTCGAATCCTCAATGGATTTTTTGAATTGTGTGCCTCTGCAGAGTCTTCACGCACACAAAGTGCTATCTCTCCTGAGCTTCTCAAACACTCAGATCTCTAAGGAAATAAATCCTTCTTCCTTTCTCCTACAGATGGAGAATTTGGATGCCCTCCTGGCTATCCTTTACTCAAGAAACCTCTTGCTAAATCCTTCAGGGTGTTCAACAACCCTGCGAAGATCCCTCAGTGGATTCTTCCTCCAAAATACAGAACTCAACAGAGTTCTCTTCTTGTGCCTGTCTGCACACTGTCTCAATGCCCTCCTGGCAGAGTTATACAGAACTCACAACAGAGTTCTTCTGTGCACTCCTTGCACTAGCTCAATGCCCACCTGGAAGAGCTTTACAGAACTCCTCAGAGATTCTGTCTTCTACTGTGTTCTTCTCCACAACCTTGCCTTCTGAGGTGTTCAACAACCTCATAGTCTTCCCTGAATTGATGATTTCAGATTCTGTTCTCGCCTGGCATGTCTTTGTCTGAATCCGCAGAGTTCAGAAGTGCTTCTGTGCACTGGTATTCAGAGACCGCAGTACTCTGTCACGCCCTCCTGGCATGAAACCACAAAGAACCTCTCAAGCCTGAAATCAAAACAACTCCCTGCAAATGCATAAACATAACATACATTCACAACATATAAAGAACACTCACAGACATTCATTTATCACAGAAATATGTGGGAAAAACTGTTGTTCGTATTAAAATGGAAAATGCTTGTTTGTACAAGGTGTTCCTGAGCACGACCTGTAACAAGGTCTCGGTTCCTTCTCTTTTTCTCTCTACTCGAAGACCCTCTACCATCATTCTACTAACTCTCCCCAAAATGAGATCGAAATTGATCTTTTACATGAGGGGGCTCTTCGAGCTCTTCCCTCCAATCTACCTACCCTATTAAATTACATTGAATGGGCTCTCTAGTCCACAAATCGGATCTAGATATCAACCTTACAAACATTAAAGGCCTACCTACTCCAATGCTTGCACAAAGGCATGACTCCATGGCTCAACAGCCTACAACATTAATTACATTCAAATTCAAAATTGAAGATGAGGGTTGCACCTCTCTTCAACCTTGAATGCACGTGTTGACATGGATGGTTGGTTGGTTGGATGACGTGGAGAGATTCTCCTGCATCATAATCCTCAGTTGAAAAATTCATGATATCCTTCTCATGAGCTTCCCATCTCATTTGTTGAAATCCTCCTGGATCCCAAACAAATTTCTGGAGTTGTCTCTTCGCTCCATTCCCTTGTTGTTGCTGCTGCTTCTGCACTGCTGTTGTTGCTGCTGCTTCTTTTATGCTCAGCTAATCCTCACTGGCAGTCCTTGCTGACCTAATCATCATCTCTCGGATATCCTTGATCACTTCATCCAGTTGCTTCCGTGGCTGGCTCTCCCCATGCTGTCTCCTCAGCTGCAAAAATTTTCTGCAAATGGGTAGATCACCATGATCTCCCATTCCTTCTCCATCTGCTACCAACTTCACTTGTTGGATGTGCACACTCTGTACCTTCACCCTTCTCTCCAGGGATTCAATTTTTTCATACAGATCAGCCTAACTAATGTTGTCTTCTTCTTCTTCTTCTTCTTCTGCAAACTCCCTGGTTGCAGTTTTTTCAGTCTCCTGGCTGAAAATATTGAGCCACTTCTCAGAATGCTCATTTTCTTCTTCTACTTGGACAGTCTCAAACACCTGCTCCAATTCTTCTTTCCTGAGAGTCTTATCTAGATGTCCTTCTTCTACGTTTGTTGCCTTATCAACCGCAACGTAGATTTCTTCCTCCTCTTGGGAAAATGGTATGAATATTTCGATTCCCCCAATTATCAGAAGATTTCTCAGATCTTCTTCCTTTGTCAGCTGCATCTGCTGATCCAAACTCACCTCTGAGTTTATGAGACCCTCAGATAGTCTCATCCACTTATCCCTACTCACCTGGAAAATTTGGATTTCCCTGCTGCTTCCCTGGCAGACTATGAGATCAACCGATCCCATCTTCATCAGCACCCCTTGCTGAATTGAACTCACCTCCGAGTCCATGAGACTTTTAGATAGTCTCGTATTCTTACCTCTGCCCACCTGGCAATTTGAGATGCTTCCACTGCCCTCCTGGCAGTCTTTGAGATCCCGTAGTGACCTCATTTCATTGCCCAGCTGGAAATGTGAAATTCCTTAGCTGTCCTCCTAACAGTCTGTGAGATCTTCAACCGATATCAACTCCTTGCCCACCTGGAAATTTGGAATTTCCTCTCTGCCCTCCTGGCAGTTCTTGAGATCTTCAGCTGATCCCATTTCATTATCTTCACCGAGAATTCTCCGAGTCTCTGGTTCACATATCTGAACCATCTCCTCAAGTTCATCGGGGTTTTCAGCATGCCTCAACCATCCTCTTAACAGCTTATGCTGTCTTCTAGCCATCCACTCGTTGACTGGCCAATTTACCTTTGTCTTCATGGGCCATTTGTGTACCCATCTTGACCTGGTATTCTGCTGCATCCACAGTTCAAGATCTTCCATTCTTGCCCTGATGTCGGCAAATTCTTTCCCCCTTTCGGTTGTGCTCATCATCTCTGGGATTTTCCTTCCAGCATATCTATGACCTTCAGTAGTCATATCGTTGTCTCTGTCTGTTCTCCTAGAAAACCTATCACTCACTTGCAAGCAATCATTTACAAAGTCTCCAACACTCTGTCTCCTTTTGTCTTCTCCCTCTGCTTGAAATATACAAACATAGTTCTCTCTCTGATACCACTTGATGTGTGTATCAGAGTGCTCTCCTTCTCCGACTTCCCTTGCCTGAAATATACAAGCAAGAATCAAGCTCTGATACCACTTGATGTAGACACGCTCTATGTCCACTCACAGGATCGTTTTGTCTAGTTCATGAGTCGAGGCGACTCTTTCGACTCCTACTAGAATCGCGCATGAATCGATCCACAGGTCCTTTTTTTCCCTCATGGCCCCAAACATGACCATGAACAATTTCCCCACAGGAAATGTGATTTCGGGCTTCGGGGTTTCCGAATTCCTAATGACAAGAATCCTCTATCTTCTTGACCTCCCGAACAATGAATCTCCAAAATGTCGAAACACCTTTTTCGGGGACTAGCCCTGAGGGCTAAGTCTTGGCCCACACGACCACTGCTCATAAAACCACGGCTCTATTTTCAGGGTTGTGTAACCCAAGTTCCCGAACTCTTGGTCTCTCGAATCCCGAAGTGTCGATTTCCGAAATCCCGATAAGCCAACTCTTTCGGGACTTCCTTCTCCCTGTTCACGAAGTCTTTAAACCCCTCGCAGCTCTTTTCAGATCCAACGACTGACGAGTATTTGGATCAAGATACGACGATCCAGATCTGTCGTCCTTGTGCGCTCCTCTTGCTGCTCCCTCGACGTGAAACTCTCAACGATCCAGATCCTTTCGGCAGATCCGACGGCAGCTGTTGCTCCTCCTGAGCTTTGACGCTTTCTTCCGATGCTTGGAATATTTCTCCAAGACTAAATGCCTCGACCTTTGCCTTTCCTCTGCGAGATCCACAATTTTGAGTCCTCGCCTGTGCATATGAAAACGTTGTCTCTCCTGATCTTTATAGATTCTGAACTCCTCCAAAGAGTTCTTCGACCTCTGCGATCCTTGAAGCTATGGCTCTGTGCGCTGAAAGCACTACTCCTCCTGAGATTATCCTTCAAATCCCTAAGGGATTCTTTGACTTCTGTGCGTCTGCAGAGTCTTCACGCACACAAAGTGTTATCTCCCCTGAGCTTCTCAAACACTCATATCTCTAAGGAAATAAATCATTCTTCCTTTCTCCTACAGATGGAGAATTTGGATGCCACTCTGGCTATCCTTTACTCAAGCAACCTCTTGCTGAATCCTTAAGGGTGTTTAGTAACCCTGCGGAGATCCCTCAGTGGACTCTTCCTCCAAAATACATAACTCAACAGAGTTCTCTTCTTGTGCATGTCTGCACACTGTCTCAATGCCCTCCTGGCAGACTTATATAGAACTCACAACAGAGTTATTCTATGCACTCCTTGCACTGGCTCAATGCCCACCCGACAGAGCTTTATAGAACTCCTCAGAGCTTATGTCTTCTACTGTGTTATTCTCCACAACCTTGCCTTATTAGGTGTTCAACAACCTCATAGTCTTTCCTGAATTGATGATTTCAGCTTCTGTGCCCGCTTGGCACGTCTTTGCCTGAATCCACAGAGTTCAGAGGTGCTTTTGTGCACTGGTATTCAGAGACCGCAGTACTCTGTCACGCCCTCCTGGCATGAAACCACAAAGAACCTCTCAATCCTGAAATCAAAACAACTCCCTGCAAATGCATAAACATAACATACATTCACAGCATATAAAGAACACTCACAGACATTCATTTAACACAAAAATATGCAGGAAAAAATGCTATTTGTATTAAAATGGAAAATGCTTGTTTGTACAAGGTGTTCGTGAGAACGACCTATAACAAGGTCTCGGCTCCTTCTCTTATACTCTCTGCTCGCAGACCCTCTATCATCATTCTACTAACTCTCCCCAAAATGAGATCGAAATTGATCTTTTACATGAGGGGGCTCTTTGAGCTCTTCCCTCCAATCTACCTACCCTATTCAATTACATTGAATGGGTTGTCTAGTCCACAAATCAGATCTAGATCTCATCCTTACAAACATTAAAGGCCTACCTACTCTAATGCCTGCACAAAGGCATGGCTCCATGGCTCAACAACCTACAACATTAATTACATTCAAATACAAAATTGAAGATGAGGGTTGTGCCTCTCTTCATCCTTGAATGCACGCACTGACATGGCTGGCTGGCTAATGTGGAGAGATGCTCCTGCATCACTTCCTCTTCTTTTTGAGTGAGTATCGGGTTTTTCTGTCTCACCTTTGGGCCTCTGTTCATTTTCATGGGCAATTCCTTTTCCTCTGTTTGGACTTCATCCTCTGCTTCATTGACTCTACTTTCTGGCCAAATTCTCCTCTCCTTTCTGTTAGCGATCAAATAATTCATTCTAAATTTTTTTTTGATATCATACCATAAGATGATAATAAGGTAAAGATTTATATATAACTCTTTAAGTTTTAAAGTATATAAGATCGGCCTTAAATCCTATTATCCAATGAAAAAATGATGTGGCATCTCAAAATATACCAAAAATAAAATTTTAGCTTTCACTGACTAAATGACTTTTTCACAGTGAAGTAAGCCGATGAAAGTCTCCCTTTTCACTAGCTAAATGACTTTTTTCATAGTGTAGTGAGCTAGTGAAAGTCCAGGTTTTTCAGCTGATAAACTACCTTGGGAAAAATCAATTTTCTGAGCCGTGGAGAGTTTTTTTTACATACTCAAATAGTTTATTGACAACTAGACATCCTAATATTTCCAATGGTACTTTCATATCTTCATTTAGAGCTCGGGAAGATAGTCAAAAGTTCCCAACAAGATGAGGCATCATTTTCAGAAATTTTCCAAAATGTATTATTTTGGTCAAAAGGTCAAATTCGACTTGGTTGAGTTTATTAAGGAGAATATGATGATGACTAATCATATATATTATCAAATATCATCCATGAGTGCAGGTGGAAATTCATTTTATCAATGGAAATATTCTAGAGATCAAATCCTAAAATGTAGGAATATGTCTAGATTTGGAAATATGGATTTTCCTGTTTTAGTCACCTTCTTGGGAGACAGATTCTGATCATCTAGAAGAGTAATTTTAGAAAATGAAGGATTTTTTTCATAAGAATGGGTGGATATTAAATAACCTCTCTCATTTTTCCAATATCTATTGTGATTCGTGAAATATAGGTCAATATTTGAGCACCATATTTCCATAAATTAAATACTTTGTTTTTCCTGTTTTAGTCACCGTCTTTAAGGACAGATTCTAATGAGTTGGAATTAGAAAATGAAGGAGGTTTTTCATAATAATGGGCGGCTCTTCAATAAACTCTCTCAGTTTTCCCATATATTTTGTGATTTGGAGGATATAGGTGAATCTTGGAGCAACATTTTTCCATAAATTTTTGTTTTTTCCAACTATCTCACAAATTTGAATTTGAGATAAGAAAAGAAGTTATCAGATCCATCTTTGGAGGATCTTGAAAATAATTTGTAAAGATTATTCAAGATCATATATGTAAGAGGTAGAGGGGTTCGATTTTGGATACAGGAACTATACTATTTGTAACAGACTTTTCATATGATAATACATATCACAATTTTCTCTCTCTATTGATATCAGATTTCCATCCTTTCTTCTGTACTTTATTTCAAGCTTGTTTTAAATGCTAAATGACTGTCATCTCATTAGTCAGTTCATAGGTTTGAATTAATAGTATTCTTCACTATATTATTTGACTCATCACATATGTGGTTTTGGTTAATAAGTATAGATTTCTTCACCCATTTTTAAAGCTATTATCTGATTATTGATCCTTGAGAGCATTGGTTCATTTGATTATTCATTTTGATTGTATGGAGGCCATACTGTAGTTGAGTTATCCCATTGATCCACACACACAAAAACACAAAAACAAATTTACTTTAAGTTACCAAGCATCTTTGACCTACAACCTCAAAGAGTTTCTTGGAGTGATAACAAATTGGCATCGTTGCTGGGGAATAAAAGACTGAAGTTGAAGATAACTTCCCTGGGAGATGACATAGATCCAGCTTTGATGATAGACAAAGTCTGGAAATTTTCTTGGTTTTAATCATCTATCTGGCGACTCCATGAAGGACGGATTCAGTGGAGACTCCACAATATTCAAATGTCAAAGGCGTTTGCAACTATTTTGGCTCAGAGGTTTGCACCTCTTGAATTCTCAATAGTTCTTGGTTTCTCACATCCAGTTCCTTCTATTGATATTTGGGGAGATCATCTTCCAAGATTTGCAGAAAATAAAGAAGACAATCCTTCAGATCATCTCATCAGATTTCATCAATGCATGGTTCAGTTAAATATTCATGATGAAGATGTGCTTATGAAGATGTTTATGTATTCGTTGGAAGGTGATGCTCGCAAATGGTATAGATATTTACCTTTTTCTAGTATATCTTCTTTAAAAAAAAATCATAAAACATTTCATCATCGATGTGAAGTGTTTTTCTCTCAGGAATTTCTTCTTGAACATTGTTGTGAAGAATGTATGTTGTATGATAAAGATGAAAGTTTTTATGCTTCATCATTTTCTCATTATTGTACATCTGAAAAGTTAATTATTCCAATTACAAACCATACAGATCAACTTCCTATTAGTCAAATAGAACTTACAACCAATGTAGGCAGCCATCAAATTTCAGATTTACAGACCAAGGGAAATCATAGCAGATATGGGGACAAAGATGGTGATCAGATTTTTAAGTTAGTGTATGACAGTTCTAGATCTGCAACAAAGGCCGAGTTACCTACATTCAACACTGAGATCGGTGAGAGTAGCCAGTAGTTCCAGTAGCACCAACAACTTTTCAGCTCTCAGTTTAAACAACAAGATGATAAGGAAGAAAATTTTGAGATTTATGAAGACTTTGTTCCAGCAGAAAATATTTCTCATCATGATCAAGAGATCAGTGAAGGCAACAACCAGCAAAATTTAACTTTTCAGTTGGAACAACAGCAAGGAGAGGCATTTCATTGTGAATTTGATTACCCCATTGCTGACTATTTGGATTCTATAAGAAACATAAATGTCCAAATACTTTTGTCAGATGAAAGTGGGCTCTGTCATTTGTTCAAATTATATTTTTTCATGCTATGGTTTCCTATATTGTTCGGGTCAGGATCAAGTATGATATTAGTAAATCAATTTCTGATATGGCTGCATTGGAAATTCAGTTTTACTTGATCAAATTGCCTCTACTGGTTAGTGTAGGAGTAGGCAGAAGAAAATAAGCTCCTCATCTGAGCAAGTAGATCCTTCTAGTTCAGTTGTTGATTTCTTAAATAAGAAGGCAGGCTACAACAAACTACATACAGTTTTCAGTTTAGTAGAGGATTAGCTGAAAAAAGCCAGATGTTATCTCCAAATATGAACCAGTTAGTTTGTTTCATTTTTTAGTGATGGCATGGTCATAAATAGAGTTCCATACAATTTTGTTTTTAGAAATTCAAGTATCAAAGTATAGGATATATTTTGTTATTTCTTATGATAAATCAATCCTCAAAAGGTCTTTTCAAAAAATCAAGAAAAAACTTTTCAATAGATAACATCTATTTTGAAGTTCAAGTTAGCTGTGAAAGCCTTAGGTTTCAATGGCTAAAGTGTACTCCCAGCAGCAAGCGAGCCGGTGAAAGTGTTAACATGGGTTTTCTCTCCAGCGCCTTAAGAACCCGAAAAGACATATTGTACACATGTCATGTAATCATGATGGGAATTTAAATAGAGGCACAGGAACGGTTACACATTTTCACCATGTCTTAGTGGAATATGATGATGGATTTGGTCATATATTCCATGTGGCNCCAACACCTTCTCCATTTAGAAAATTTCTCTGTGTTAACCATGTACAGCTCAACTTGTGATTATTGCATGATGGGAAGAAAGCAAGGAGGACCACTTCTGTGAAAGGAATTAGACAACAAACATAGGAAGATTGCAGTAGATACGGAGAGAAAGATGATGAGATGAAAAGTCCAGATCAACAGTTCATCATGCTTTTTTCTCAGACAGAGATTAAGTAGTCTGTATTTAGGATTGAGATATCTGAGGGAAATGAGAAACTTTATTAGTTTCAGTTGATTGATTTAATGAATAAACAAGCAGGTACAATTTTGCTACAGGTTTTCAGATGATAAATCGTAAAGGCTAAATGACTCCATGCCCAATACTAAAGGCACAAGGCCTTCCAGGTTCTTGGAAACCTCACAGGGAGGTCTCCATCCCAGTTGGAGCCAGATGTTAGCGATCAAATAATTCATTCTGAAATTTGTTTTGATATCATATCATAAGATGATAATAAGGTAAAGATTTATTTATAAGTCTTTAAGTTTTAAAGTATATAAGATTGGCTTTAAATCCTATTATCCAATGAAAAAATGATCTGGCATATCAAAATATACCAAAAAAAAAAAATTAGCTTTCACCAGCTAAATGAATTTTTCACAGTGAAGTACACCGGTGAAAGGCTCCCTTTTCACCAACTAAATGACCGTTTTCACAGTGTAGTGAGCTAGTGAAAGAGCAGGTTTTTCAGCTGATAAACTGCCTTGGGAAAAATTAATTTTATGAGCCGTGGAGAGTCCGTTTTACACACCCAAATAGTTGATTGACAACTAGAAATCCTAATATTTCCAATGGTACTTTCATATATACATTTAGATCTCGAGAAGGTAGTCAAAATTTCCCCACAAGATGAGGCATCATTTTCATAAATTTTCCAAAATGTATTATTTTGGTCAAAAGGTCAAATTTGACTTGGTTGAGTTTATTAAGCAGCATCTCATGATGAATAATCATATATATTATCAAATATCATCCATGAGTTCAGGTGGCACTTCATTTTATCAATGTAAATATTCTAGAGATCAAATCCTAAAATGTAGGAATATGACTAGATTTGGAAATCTGGATTTTCCTGTTTTAGTCACCTTCTTGGGAGACATATTCTGATCATATAGAAGAGTATTTTTAGAAAATGAAGGAGTTTTTTCATAATAACAGGTGGCTCTTAAATAACCTCTCTCATTTTTCCAATATCTATTTTGATTCGTGAACTATAGGTCAATCTTTGAGCACCATATTTCCAGAAATTAAATACTTTGTTTTTCCTGTTTTAGTCACTATCTTTAAGGATAGATTCTGATGAGTTGGAATACTATTTTTAGAAATGGAAGGAGGTTTTTCATAAGAAATGGTGGCTCTTAAATAAACTCTCTCATTCTTCCTATATATTTTGTTATTTGGAGGGTATAAGTGAATCTTGGAGAAGCCTTTTTCCATAAATTTCTGTTTTTTCTAGCTACCTCACAATTTTGAATTTGAGATAAGAAAAGAAGTTATAAGATCCATCTTTGGAGGATATTGAAAATAATTTGTAAAGATTATTTAATATCATATATGTAAGAGGCATAGGGGTTCTATTTTGGATAAAGTAACTATACTATTTGTAACATACTTTTCATATGATAATACAGATCACAATTTTCTCTCTCTATTGATATCGGATTTCCATCCTTTCTTCTGTACTTTATTTCAAGCTTGTTTTAATTGCTAAATGACTGTCATCTCATTAGTCATTTCATAGGTTTGACTTAATAGTACTCTTCACTATATTATTTGACCCATCACATCTGTGGTTTTGGTTAATAAGTATAGATTTCTTCACCCATTTTTAAAGCTATTATCTGATTATTGATCCTTGAGATCATTGGTTCATTTGATTATTAATTTTGACTATCTGGAGGCCATACTATAGTTGAGTTATCCCATTGATCCCCACACAAAAAAACACAAAAACAAGTTTACTTTAAGTTACCAAGCATCTTTGAACTACAACCTCAAAGAGTTTCTTGGAGTGATAACACTTTCAACGCAATCTGATAGGCATCCTCCACTATTCTTATCGTCATCATGTTTATTTCATCCTAGATTTTATATATTAGGCCGTTTATATATCTATAAACTTTCTCATTATCTTTTTCTCTCTGTCCAACCCTGATTTTTAGTTTGTAGAATTCCTCTATGTATTCTTTCACAATCATTCCTTTTTGTCTCAGGTTCTGTAACTTCCAGAGAAAATTTATTTGGTAATCCTTGGGTATGAATTTATCCTTTATCTTAGCTACCATTCTATCCCAACTCTTGATATTTTGCTTGCATTTTCATATTCTGTCAGCCTGTAGTTCATCCCACTACAATGTTGCATGTCCTTTTAATCTGGTGACAACGTGATTCACCTTCTTTTCCTCATCGACGTATTCATAGTAGAAATACTTGTCCATGTATCTTATCCAATCCAACAATTCTTCAACATCCAAATTTACTTCGTACATTGGGATGTCTATATTCACTTTCGCTCCCAACTTGACAACCGATTTCAGCAAGCGTTCTTCCACAACATCCTCTACTACAACTTCTTCATTTTCTGCATCACTGGCATCTCCAGCGTCAGGTGCTCTCCTTCATGATGTCTCAATAACATCCAACCTTGATTTGATTTCTCACATCTCCCTTTCCATAGCTCGATTTTCTACGGGTGTCTCTTCACGTCTTCTTGGAGGCATTGTGTTGAACTTTCTTCACACAACTATCACTGGATGTATATGATACCACTTGATGATATCAACATACTTATTTTCACCTCCTTCCTACAAAACTAAAGTCTGTGGCTCTGATTTCCACCTTATGCTATCAGATAGAGCCTTTTTCAATCTCTGATACCACTTGATGTAGCCCCCCTTCTCTCCTCGGGATACTGCGACCTCTCGGTCAAGGATATTCGAACACCTTGAGCTGAATTATCTCTTCGGGCCTACAATAGACCCTAAAAAAATAGCTCATAGGTCCCTTTGATGTTACCTACATGTTCAAACTACCCACACAACCAATTTCTAGTGCCTCCGACAACACCAATATGCGAGTACTAGTTCCCGGATATGCTCCTTCACAAATATGACCATGGGATGTGACCATTGGTCAGCTCTCTTCATGACTTTGGATTCGGATATACTGTGACCTCCGCCCTTGTTTCGTTCTAAAACTCCTTCCACCAAAATGCGCGGATATCTGTCGCGTGTCCTCCTAGATCTGACGGTCTAGCTATACTTCGCCCTTTGTGACTTCAAGAAGATTTCACTCACTCCACACAATATCTGAGACTCCATTTTATGAACTCTTCAATCTGATGCCACATATCTCCTCGCAGCCAATAGTTAAGATTCACTTCGCGACTTGTGACCCCGCTCTTTCAAAACTTCAAACACTCTAAACCATGAAGTGCCAAAAGACCTTTACGATTATCCTTAGTGAAACTTTTCCAGCTCTGATCGTCTGGAATGATCCTTCTCCCTCCTATACAGATATTACTCATTGTTAAGAGAATATTCAATAGACTCCTCCCTATGGAAGAGTTTTGGTCCACTCTCCCTCCTGAGCTTGTTCTTCTCTTCTAATTTTTTTCCTTAGTGTTTTCCTCCTCGAGACTTAGTCAAATTTGACCCTGTGCACACCTTGCAACAAGTTTCTTTACACTCTTATGAAATTACACTTGAGCTACTCCTTCTGAGCTCCTGAGTCGAAAGACTCTGTCATGCACTCCTTGTGGACAATATGCACTCTTTGAAAATAAAGCTCCAAGTTAATTTCTTGGACTTGTTCCTCCACGACACTCTGAACTTCTCAGAATGATTCCTTCGATACTCAACTAAGTATCGACTCTGCGTAGTCCTTGCGACAAACTTCCTTCAACTCAACTCTTGAAGGCCACTGTGCACTCCTTGCAATAGTTCTCCAAATGCTCGATTGTTCCTCCTGAACAATATGAATCTGAGTGTGTTTCCTCCTACACACACCTTCGACTATCTCTTTAAATTTTTTATGTCAAACAGACCCTGTCAACGCACACCTTGTAGACATTTATGCACTCCTTTCACATATAGGCTTGACGTTATCTCTTCTGATCTTATGAGTCGAAACAGAGTCTATCGATGCACACCTTGCGGACACTATGCACTCCTTGCACTTGCTGGTATAAGAGAAACAATTGAAACTTATCTAAATCCTCACAGATTCATACATTCAACCATGTAAATGCATTCGTAACATAAAACAGGAAATAACAAAGAATTGAAATTAACAGAAAGCCTACCATTCATTCATTCAGATAGACACATCAACACTAGGCATTTGGAACAATTCTCCTTTGTTATATTCATTCAACTGTTATGTACATGGATTCATACAATGCTATACAACAACTCTCAACATCTTCTATTTCATCAACAACTAAAATGCCAACAACTATAAACCTTCAACAGCCTCATTTGGGCAACAATACATTTATTTATAGAACACGAGCTCATCGAGATTTTCCTCCAAGATACCTTAGTGCTATCCTATAGAAATAAAAGAATCAACTACTTAGGATTTATTACAATAAATGTTTGTTACAAACAAATAAGATCAAACACATGAAATATGTACTGCACATAGCTTCATTAAAATAAAATACATTCTCCAACTATCTCACGCAATCGTCCAACTCCAAAACATTAAAGAAGTTCTTAAATTTCGACCTTTTCAAGATATATGTGTGATATGCCTCCTTTAATTCAAAATTATTACTTGAAAAATTGCGCTAGTGCGCTTAGCTATTCTCCATTTGTTATTTGCTTGTGATGCTCCTGTATCAAAATTAGAGACAAAAAACCTTGGCAAGCCTTTCAAAATTCTCCAAATAAATTTCCTTTAGAACCAAAAAAGAAACATTTTTTCTCAGTTTGAAAACATGTCAACATATCTCCTTACCATTCTTCAAATTTTCTCATGGTTCTCTTATTGTTGTAATTTTAGTCAAAATCAATCATTTTCAAATCTCCTCATGACAAAAATGAGCTACAGGTTTGAAGATGAGTTGATTTCTTGAAAATGCCAATCTGGGTAGGGATGGTTTTTGGTGCGCATGTTGACTTGACCCTAGTTCACTTGCTCATAAAAACTTAGAAAACCCCAAATGATATATTTTCAATTATGATCAAATCAATTTCTGTTAAACAACATAATCTTGTTGGATAACATTTTTACCGAGATACACATCATAACCACAAGGCTTTCAATATTAGTGCAATCCTTATGCTTCTGCTATGTTTTCAAAACACTCCCAAGGCATATTTTGTAGCATGGTTCTAACATTCATTTCATAGTTAACAACTCATATTTCATGAATATCAACCAAAGGTTTTGTTGCATGGTCAAAGCATGCCTATAACATGATTATACGAAAAAAAGTTTTCTCAAGATTGAAAATATTCCCAAGATTAAGTATAATAAAGGAAACTTAGTATCGAGAGAGAAATACGTTGTGTTACACATGGAATAAGTTCTCTTCATGGAATATTTAGGTGGTTGGACAAAAACATGGATATCTACAGCATATAGACTCAGATTTTGAATCTGCAAAATGCACGACAAAGTTGAGATCGAGGAATGCACCATGAGTTTATTATCATTCAAAATTTGATTCTTCTAATATATAGACCAAATTTTTTGATCAACAACTGGATCCAACTACAGGGAAATGACCCCTTGTTGGTTGCTGAGAACACCATAATCTGAAGACCAAATGCCTTCTCCAATGGGCTTACAGAGTCATGTTCAAATATTATCTCCATCTAGCAACTACTTTATTATGCAAAAATTTGACTGAAATAAAAAAAACTATGTACAAAGAGTATCTACCTACCCTATCCTACTTGGAGGAAAGGGATACTTTTCAAGTGCAAGTACATTTCTAATGGATCCAGTCAAGCATCCAACTGATATTTGGAATGAACTCCAAAATTGTGGAACATATCAAGGTTGCTATCAAGAAGTCAAGAGCATGTCGAAAGTGTACTAAAGTAAAACTGAGCTAGATGTGTCCAAAATATGAGTTCATTTCTTGGATAACAAGGCTTTGGAACCATGATTCAATAAAATAAACTCTCGATGGTTTCTCATGATTGCTTCTATGAGAGGTTTCCCATTTGAAAATATTTTCATCTTTCTCCTTATCACTGACCACATCCAAGTTTTTTGATTCATCAACAATGTCTTGAAAGCATTCTTCCTTCATGAAATGACCATGTTTCAATGATGAGGTTGAAAAGATAAATTGTTGTTGAAAATTTGGGGAGAGATGTAAGGTTGTCTTTTGTTGTTCACCAACAACTTCATTCTCTTTAGAAATAAAACATATCACCCATGTATCCTCTTGTTGCAAATGACCTTCTTTTGATTCTTGGAATATGTCTTCTTTTGATGTAAAATGATGATTCTCACCATTATCTATGTTCATCCCATGTAGACTTTCCTCTTGTGTCTTTGTATAAACTAGTTGTACTGTTGGATCACTAAGAGGGGGGGGTGAATCAATAATAACATAATTATAATCCTTTTTCTCCAAATAATCCAAGTGTTATATCAATGTAGAATTATTATCCAATAATGAGCAATAAGAAATGAACAATCACAAACATACACAGTACACCATTGTTTTATGTGGAAACCCAAATCGGAAGAAAACCACAGAATGCTTTATCTTATATGTCTTAAATAATTACATTCATTGGAAGCCCCAATTTCCTTTGTTTTCTAGCTGCAACTGGAAGGAGGCTCCAACCCCCTAGTTTCTCAAGATACAACCTGAGGGAAGCTCCAACTCCCCAATTCTCTGGCTACAACCAGAAGGAGGCTACAACCCCCTAAGTTCTCTGGATACAACCAGAAGGTGGCTACAACCACCTATCCTTGCCCCGTCCAACCACCCTGAAGTAGAAGTAGAATGATGGAACCACTGTCACACTATCACTGTGAGATATATCATTGTAAACATGTACCAATAACCTAAACCATGCATCAACCTGTACCTCAACCTGTAATCAACCTGTACCGTAAACAAGTGCATCAACCATGCACCAACCTGTACCAAACAATCTGTAATCAACTTGTACCATAAACAAGTGCAACCAACCAT